>DWNY01000059.1:0-23098 GCA_018250635.1 Telegonus apastus | reverse complement strand
TAGTAGTTAGTGCAAACAGGCTTATCCCAGTTTTACTCTATGTACGTATTACACTATTTGTAGTAGCAAAAACTTCCCTAAAGTGATTTGACTATACACTAGTAAACCTTAGGCTTAGAAGGGTAATTCTAAGTGCCAATGTAACTAGACATTTTAAAAGGTATCATTGCAACTATCATAACCATTATCATCTAACAAATATTTCTAACCTTACACAGTTGAAGTTAGAAATAGTTGGTATCCATGGTAGAAGGGTATACCCCATTCAAGTTGAACCCGTTAATCACAAATGTCTATAGGAGTTAGCAGTGACAATTTACCACCACTTACCGAATACTCATTTGCTACATATCAAATCATGTACCTGATCTGTCTGTTATACATATGGTCAGCCATGTCAGCTTCAACAGCAGCTGTTAGGATGGCCGCGTAAAGTATAGGTGACTCTGGAAGTGGCACTGAGGGCGGTGGGGACAGACACTGCGGCCGTGCCCCTTGGTAGAAAGACACGCGGACCTTGGAACGCTCCAATCTGCAATATTTCATACAATTTCTCAAACATTGCACTCAATTAAAAGACCTTATACATTTTATATAAACAACCTTAACATAAATCAGCTTTCACTGCACGCAATGCAAAATATATTAATGCAATGTAAGAAACATGCTACGTGTTGTAAAAAGCATATCATTCCTCTATTTGAGTAAAAAGGAACTAAAAAACTCAACGAGAACAAAGTGATTGACAAAAAATACCAGGATTGCAAAGCATTTAAAAATTCAAATGAGAAACTCTTAAGTCACAAAATAGTGGTGTATAATGATTCGCACTGCTCTAATATTTTGTACTTCTACAAATGAGCGTCAGCAGCTGGCATACAAAGACTAAGTAATTCAATAATGGCTTCTGTTCTTTTATTAGAAGATGACTATATTCAACACCCACATGTTTATTAACTCTAATAAAAACATCATGGAGACTCGTAGAATACTTTTTTAAAGTTTCATTAGTGTTGTATTGCTATAAGAGGATATTGTGTGAATGCCGACATAATTTCTGTAATGTCATATGAATTACGCCCAGTTTTACTCCCACTCGGCTTATTTAAAGGGTCTATATCAATTCTAAGACTTTAATTATGTCCGTATTTAAAATCAGAGTATATTTCATTTTATACGCTCAGCTCACAAACTCAAAGGACAGAAAGAAATTGATGAATCGCTAGGGCAAGTGATGGAAATAAGCTATATTGATTCAAAATAAGTAAAGGCCAAGTAAAAGATGGAATAATATTAAATTCAAAATGGTTTTTTATCATATAGGCATTATTATTTGTAGTATTATCATAAATAAAACTGTTTGAAAGGCATTTTAATAAAGTCCAAAAAAATACAGATAATTTTAATACTTGACTTAAAGTCAGTGCAATGATTACATGATTCTTTTTTCAATCATGTAATTATATCAATGATTAATCCATAATGATAATTAATAATAATTGAATGTTCAACAAGTATTTAAAGATGAATAGAACAATGCACATTTTATTGATATTATATTATACTAAGTAGACACATAGAGTTGAAGGTATATAAATGTGTGACTGTTATGGAGAAGGCATAAATTAGCAAAATGAAAAGCAGGCTTAGCGATGCGGCCGGCGCGGCGCCGTGACAGGGCACAGGGCGGGTCTTCCATTATAAGTATGGCCACTGTGTGACATTATAAATAGAGCTTTAAAAACGTTTGCCAATGCATGTTTACTACATGTAGGTACGTGGTGACTAGTGACCTTGTGCTCCCGAGTTGTGGATGGAACTGAAAGTCGTTTTATGTTTATAAATCGGTCCTCGTGACGTCATGCTGACCGAATTCTCCATACAATAAAATTGTACCGTGCGGTCTTAACACCCGTTGTCACATTAAAATCGACAATTTTTATGTGTTTTCATTGGAAAAGTCACTAATGGTTGCAATAAAGTAAAAGACTTGGAATTAATCGGCGAGTGAACACCCAGTGCGCAGCACAACAAGAATGACGTAAACAGTGTAAATAACATACCTCACGAGTATTCACAATAAAACCGGCAGGTAATCACAGTTTTATGCTATTCACGTCTTAATTATCACTATTTTATTGCAAGAATAGGTAATTACAGCGCAAATCAAACACATGAGCGCTATTGGGCTGGGTCCGTTCGACGCTTCACGACTACAACAGTGTTTCCACAGAGTTCACAACATCGATCTCGGAAGTCGCGGTCGCGCGCGGCCGTGGCGAATGGAGCGGAGCGGGCGGAGTACGCACGCAGCCAGCGCTATTCGTGCCATAGTGAAGTGACGTCCTTCCAAGATCACGAATACGATTCGTAAACTCGATGATATGAATCGTTATCGCTATTGCATTAATATTGAATTGTTTGAGATCTTTCAGATTAAATTTGTACTTTAACATTTTGATAAATCGCAAAATTTCTATTAGCCTGACATCATTTTTTCAAATTATATGCTTGACACAGGCTTGACAAAGTTATGTGAGTCTTAATGAGTTACTTGACTACACAGTTACAAACTCGACAATATATAGAGCTGTGTACTTACTGATTTATGTATGTTAATAGAGTAATATACTTTTATCTTTTATCCATGCTTCTTATTGATATTAAAGTCATAAATTAATAATTTTATTGACAATTCTACTTAATAAATAATATAAAATAATCGATCTTAATTTTAACGAGTATAATCGTAAGTGAACTACATCACTTAAAAATATTAATGGGAATGAGTAAGGTTTTTACTTTTTAATCTCTTTATTATATCATCTAAAAGACTTTAAAATGAATATATCTGATTTACTGTCATGATCATATATTTTTATGTCCACTTGTAATGCGCATTGCTTATGTAAAATCATGATTATTTATTACGTATTTTAACTATAATATTTTAAATTTCATCGATATTTTTATAAGTAGGTTAGTAGTACCTACTTAAACTAATGTAACTATATTCCTTGCCTCGTACCGTTTGGCGTAGCCAAAGGGGTCAGCTGCACCCCTGGAAATAATAGAATGAATACTCCTCATACATTAAAAACCCCCCTGTGTCCACGGCTGACGACTTCCATGGCCTCGTAGTTCATTGTATGAGGCATCTCTACTTGTAGGTTTTGTTTATGGGCAATCTGCTCGACCTGAACTTAAAATGCTTTATGTTGCATCATTCACGTTGAGCTTTTTCCGATGAACTGCAGCCAGTCAGTGTAGATACAATCAGGTACCTATCTGTGTGAACACTCACTAGTAAAACGTACTTATTGCATAAGTACTTCACAAAAAGGAATGGATTTGTGTAATGTTTTTAAAATTACCTCTTTCGTTCGATTTCTATATCAATCCATTATTAATATTTAAACCTATTTAGAAGATGACTCACAGCAACGAAATTGAATTAGTTAAATAATGTTTCATTAATTTTAGTAGAATATATTGAACGTATATTGTGGCAAGACTAGCGTAGTGTAAAATGTATATTGTCAATTCGTTTCCCTGCTAGTGTAGTGTAATACTTAGGGGATCATTCACAACTAGATACGGCGTTTTATAGAGAAAATAGAGAAGGGGAGTCGCTCTCCAATCTATTTATTGATAAATGTGAGGTAGGGGACCTTGCTTAAGCCATTCTCTTCTAGTTTTAGTAAAACTATATAATGTAGGCACGAAACACAGCTTGTGTCTTTTTCGATGCCAACAAAGCTATGTCACTTAATCATTTAATAGGATTTTAAAGTGCAAGCATATAATGTACTTCTTATACATAATAACATTTAGCATTTATTACATACTTTAATGGTACTTTAAACTCTTGTCTAATGACGTCGCATACCGCATAGGTCCCAAGTTATTTTCTCTGTGCAATATAATAGATAATGTCTATCTAATTAAGTTACTCTATCAAACCATCGTTCTGCAGCGTAGTGAATTATAGTATTTGATTATCAGCAGAATACTTTTAAATTAACACAATACTTTTAACTTACTTAATACAATACTTTTAAGAGATTCAGCCAGAATCAGATTGAAGTAACACTTTCCTGGTTTTCGACAGAACCCATTAGTATTTCAATTCGCATCAGTGATGTTACATATTTTATACGTCTGCAAAAGTTGCTGTATGACCTAGTTCGAGCAGCAACTTCGTTAGCATGACTTTAAGTTTATTTATTCATATAGTTTTAAGGTTCTACTGTGAGATGGTATTATATCATTAATGTTAGATTTTTTCATATCCTTCATAATGCGTTTTGATAATGATTAGACATCAGTGTATTGATAATGTTTGATGGTTCTGGTGCATTTTAAAATTATTGTGTTGATAGATACAATACTTATAACATGTTTATTGTCCTATCAGAAATAATTTGGTACCTGATGTACAAATTACTGTATTTTTTCAGTTTTATAGTTTAAAATTGTAAATAAATCGTTATCGTCTGCTTTATTAAATATGAAATATGTACATATAAAGTAGCGGAATTTTATAAATCCTTTTTTATTTGGTAATAGGTTTGTGCTAAATGTTTAACAATCAAAAATCACAGCACGAACATCTATTGAGCGCAGAGTGCCAATCGTAATTCCGTAACATTCGCTACACCGTTGTATCATTTTATTGACTGTAACTTTGAGAAAAGTTTACTGAACCTCTACAAATAAGGAAAAAGAATTATTCCAGGTACCACTTTATATACATAACTGCTTTTTTATATTGAAATCCGTGGATACGCCTATAATGAATTAATCTAAGAAATTGGAAATTGTTTCAGGAACGGCTACCCGGAATTCTATTACTTGTTGATACCTAGTCTTGATATTATAATTGGTGTCATAACTTAAATACAAAAAATTAATTGGTTCATGAAAATAACAAAAGTCTGGTATAGGTAAGTGCAGCATACATTTACCTAATTGAATTCACATTGTGGTCAGAAAACGAAGGCCATAAGAATACCTCCATCTAAGATTAGAGATAAGAGTGTAAATCGAAGGGCGTAAGTGCAATGTAGCGTGCGGCAAATACTCTATTTAAACGGGTCTAGGTTTAACGGAAATTAGATTTTTCGCGGAACGATCGGCTTGACCTTCGCAACCCCAATTAGCTGGGGCCTGCTCCCCTCATAACAATTGCAGTTGCGACATCACCCATCCATACGCATTGACCGACTCGAACTTAGTACGATTCTGTTAATCGATTGGCGAATGTTGTCGCCATATAAGCACGTGGACAATAATGAATACAAACGTAGATAAGTAGTTCATTGAAAATGTTTACAGAAATATATCTATTCACAGATATATCTATCACTATTTTGTTATTTTTCACATATTGTGTATATGTGAAAAATAACTCAAAAACAGGTTTATCTGTTCAAATATGTAGGTAACATTTAAAACTAGAAAATAATAATTAAATAGACCAAATGCACGGCATGTACGCAGCAAGGTCAAAAAAGAGATCTCACAAATTCGCAGCATTGCATTGAGTTCTGAAAATATATAAAACATACATATGAAATGTGTAACGTACTCGTTCTCCACGGGCGTGTACGGAAATGCGGTCTCCTGGACTCTCGGGGGCGGACTTGTCTCTGGCTCCTCCTGAAGTGGGCTTTCGTAGATCAGAGTCTCCACCATAGACCCTTTGGAACTGCCAAAGGACACCCTGTGCAAAAAAATTATATTACAAATTTATTACAAATATTTTAAAACACATTGCTTGAATTTTAAGAAAAAAGCACTTCTACGTAGTGATGTTCATTCGAAAACTCTATGGATCTTTGTAAAAGCTACAGAAGAAATTAATTAATAAGTAATTAAATACATTAAAATCCTCATAGTTGCTCTACATTCATGCACAGTAATGAACCACTGGCTAACGGGGTTCATATTAAGAGATAATATAGAAAACTTAACGTGCTATATAAAAAAAAAATCAAGTTATTTTAAAATTCACGGATAGTTAAGTTGACATTAATGAATGAGAAAAAAACACGGGAATCGTTATTTTTTCAAAAAAGCAACTTAGTTCGTGTGAATTAATAGAATCATATTTTTGCGTATTATATAATACTTCAAACCAAATGTAAAGGTTGTAGGCAATTAGGCATTGATATACTACTAGAAAAAACGTTTCTTTTATAGTATGTTAATGGTTGTAGGTAAAGCAGCTTGTAAACGTTTATCGATTTGTAGTAGTGCACGGTCACCTGTTAAATAAACAAATACGATTTATTTATTTTCTTAATACGTAGGTACCTAATATTACACGGGCATAATATTTTTTATCACTAATTTATTCGCCTCCAGATATTAAGAAGTCATCTCCGTTTGCACTTTCATCTGATCAAACATTAATGTCAATGATAATTCGTACTGATATTGTATCTAAAACCTATCTGTTGTATCAAATTTATAACTAACAATAAAAAAAAAATTAGCCAACAAATAATAATACTGAAAACACTGGTTTATTACTGTTTTACTCACTATGTATATTATACTACTAGAAACGTAAAAACGTTTCCAAAGTTATTTGATTGTACACATTTTGTTTTTATACCAAACTCTGTAAGTATTGAGTACCTATATATACTTATAATCCTATATAATATCCTAAAAGTTGTTGTTCACTGATTGTTGATTAAAACTGCGTAAGGGTAGGTATACTCTCGCATACCTAAATAGTTTTATCATTTAGTCATAATATTGTAATTCAAAAAGTTAATATAATATGTGTGTTTCAATCATCAAAGTAAAATATTTTTTAAGTAAGTTCATTCAGTACCTACATACCTATGTCATGTTAAATATATAACACCAGTCAACATTTTCTTGCACATGGTTTTACTTAATATATTCTGATTCATATAAGCAACTATATGTATGTATATAAAAAGTGCGATTACAAATCGAAAATTTTAGGCTTTTAAGAAGTTATAACGATTTATGATTGATTATTAAGTTATTGGAGACTTCAGACCTATTTTGACTGGAATGCAAGATAGGTACTAAATACTCCTGTTATTTTTGCCTGTAGGATAAAAAAAATGATGCCGCTCACTAACGCCAAAGCATTGGCCAAACATTGGCTTGTACGTAATGAGTACAAAGTGAGAAAATGCAATTTAAAATGAGAAGCAATTGCAAATTGTGACTTATTAAACAATTTGTAAAGATCTTAATCATGATTTTTGAATAATTTTATTCTAAAGCTTTCAGAAGCGAAAATTAAAGCTGGAAGATTTGTAAGCCATCGAATCAAAAAAATATGGATTGTGATATTTTCCCGGAGTTATTTAGCAATAAGGAGAAATAAACCTGAAATAGTTTTAAGGCAGTATTTCATAGTTTTGTCGAGAACCATCGAGTTGAAAATTATGAATGAGCTGATTAGACATTTTCTATAATCAGACGGAGAATATCTCTAAAGATGAACAACTTTAATTATATACTCCCTAGATCTAGGTTTACTTGAAAAAAGCGTTAAAAATAGTCACTAATTGTTAGCCTCTAAATCGTTAATGTTTATAACAGGTAACTTTATTGTCCAATGAAAATGGCGTAATAGGAGCATTCGACCAATCACACGACGCTGACTTTAAGCTATTATTAAACTTCTGTTTATTGTTCTTATTATTATTATTATTGTTAAATAACGTATGTTAACCTATGCGCAAAAATCTGGCAAAAATGCTGTAGGCCGGCGTAATAGTTTTTGATTATTTTTGATTTCTTTTTTTTGAGTATAACAAGTTGTTATTCCTTCAAGACAAAAAATACAAAAAATGGTATGTTTGGATGACAGTGTCATAAGTCATTAGGTTTGTAATATTTTTGCGGGTGTAAATGTAAATAATTGATTTCATATTATTTTTAATGTTCACTACTCTTTACAATTTTTAACAAAATTGGTATTTTTTGTGATATACATTTGCCCCCATCGTAAAACTATCGCCATTACCTACTGAGTACGGAACAAAACCGCGAGATTCATAATATGTATTTAAGTATATTGCGGATTTCTCTTTATGTTTCAGAGTCACGACATCGGCATCGGTGCTTCGAAAACTATTATATTATAGATTTTGACCCTTCACAGCCAAATCTTGCGTCCGTTGCTGCTTATACTAGGCGGACTTTCTAATCGGCCAACTTGCAACCTTTTATGGTAACTCTATGGTCACGTAAACTTTTACACTTAAAATACTTCCGTATCGGCTAGAAGCTGCTTAGCATTCTTTGTGATGCCTGTCCTAGTTTACCATAACTGGCGCTGGATTCTTCATTCTTCCATCTATTCTGTCAATGGGCTCCTTTGTGCCCAGGTTACCTTATTAAAATTGCATACATAAGGCAATTCTTAGCACAGTAGCGTCAAACGTCGTATAATGTTATATAATAACATTGTACTACTGCTACTGCTATTCTAATTCTTTTGCTAATCTTATATATACTACGGTTTCTTTGCTAGATTGTTTTTTTCGAAGTACTTCGAGATTTTCTTTTGAGATGTAATTTTTGCTAATTCGCACATAGTATTCAAAGCGATGTTTGTTTAACAGTAACGGGTGACTTCAGCGCAATTAATTAAAACGATCCCACCGATACAGTTGTATTGCTAGGCCAAGCGTAATCTTTATTGCCAATTAATGTACAATCTAAAAAACGCTGTGTACATTTTTATTTGAATTAAACTAGACCTTTAATCAAGTTAATACTTGTTTGTTCTTAAGAAAAATGGCGAAGGATCTTGGTGTCCAAAAATATGATCCCAATACCGAGGCGTTTCAAATGCGTGCCCAATGGAAGAAAGTGGACATATGCCGAAAACAGTGGTTCGATAGATGGAGTTGGCTGCTCGATGAGAGAAGGTATTTTATACAGAGATGTCGATCTAAAATATTTAAAAAAGGTAAATAGCAGCGATGTTATGGAGCTCCGTAACCGTAACCAAACCTATCGGATATGAGATATAAAAATTTCGAATAATTTCGGATTTCAAATTCATAGGTACACAAAATTACTGGTTTTCAACCGGAAGTGCCAACACAGTAACCGTGCACGTTTCTAAATTCCAAAAAAAAAATCATTATTTCATTTTACTTTATTTTCCTTCCACTATTCCTTAAAATTATATATCTGTAACTGAAACAATCGGACAATCCGAAATAATTTCATATCTTTAACCGTATCCGAAACCGGTATAACTTTTTTCACATATCCGTATCCATATCCAGATCCGATATTTCATATCCATAACATCCCTATTAAAAAGGATGAAAAATAGTAGATCAATCACGATAGGTACCTACTTCATTGTATAAGCAGTGATGACTCATCCCAATTTGAAAATTTTTATTTGAGAGCCTTAGAACCAGAGACACTACCCATTTTGAAAATGCGATTATAATTTTTATATCTAAATGCAATGCAAATGCATAAGTGGGTACCTATATTCCTTACATCAAAGGAAAGCGCGGTTTTTAAATCGTAGCAACGCAAGCTACCTAATTTATATGTAATTTGATTAAATAACCAGTGTTATGCAAATAAACGCTGATATTTTAATAGGTACAATATTTGTAGCAGGTATTTACCTACCGGTTTATTCAGAAAACTACCTGCTGCCAAAAGTTGAATGGCAAGCTTGTCAGTACTAATAAAGATAAACCCAATTACATACTCAATAATGCGCTATTACGTACGTACATCGTAAATAAATAACAAGTAAATTATGAATTTGTTGTGCACTTAAGAGCCTAAACACACGTGCCACAAACACAGCACAACGACAAGTACCTCAGCGGGTGCAAATGTACCCATTTTATAAACTCGCTTTATTCACACGGACCATATTTTGCCTTCCTAATCATAAGTGTGGACGAGACTGACCACGTCACAACCACAGCGCTATGCACAAGCAACGCCACGCTACTCCACAAAGATATGTTTTGCAGATAATACACCGCAGATATTAAGCGCTGCATCAAGACACACATACACACATGCACACATTGGTATCCTCAGCTTATCGACATTTTGTCACTGCCGTGTGGCGTGGCTGTGCTACGTGTGAATAGGTACGAAGCAAACTTTATGCATTTATTACGAAGTTTGATTGACACATGAAACTAGAAACAAATGGAAGTGAAAAGTAGTTTAATCACACCGACCAGCATTATGCGGATTTCTGCATAATTGTACACATTGCCTGTCTATCACTGTGTCAATAAAATATCATTCTAATTATTCAACAAATTAAACATTGAATTAGAAGGGCCTAATTCGATTTAACATATTAACGTTAAATCGTGTCATCTAGTGAAATATGAAAAAAAAGAAAACTTATTTTTAGTTGATAAACGTATTAAAATGTTTATAAGTTAAATGTGTGTACCTAGAATAGCTTTACTGATTTATCTGTTTTAATTTGGTTAGAGCGGCTCCTATGCCATTTCCATTGTCTCTATGTTCTGTGCTCTGGCACTTATCTATGTGTCAAATTGATATTCTAACGAGAATAGTTTGCAATTACTTCTTAATTCAGTTAAAGAAAGAGCACCCTCGTTATTGCTTAAAATAAGTCAGATGGGTAACTGCTTTAAGAATACAAATAGGTACCTACCACAGCACCGCTCTACTTCGGAGTACGAAATCTGATCTGACATTTTACAAACTAGACATTACATCTCGGTAAAAGTGATGGATCCGATTTATAGCAACAATGATTGATATACATCACTGTAATATGTATCTCTATTATTACTTATGCAACTATTTTTATGATTTAGGTTAGCCGTCATTGCCGTTTCTTAGTCTAAGTAAACAAAGGATAATATTTATTTGTAATCTTGAAAGGACTCTGTATGATTAATATGATAAATTAAATAGAAAAAGTTAGCAATGTATGCTAGAATAACATTCATCGTAAGCCAAAGCAGGTAAATTAAGCGAGGCTTCTGTTTTCTAAGACTGGATTATCCTATACTTCAACTATTGTGCACCTGCACATGTATGCTGTATGCGGGGTTCATGAAGTCCATGTGGAACTACCTATAATATATCTACATAAACAGAACAATTGACAAACAAACATGTTCCGGCGTTACCGAATATAGCTAATGAACGCTTAAATAGACAGATCACAGCATCGACTAAGATAGAGCTACTGAGCAATGCCTGTATGTATGTACCTAAATATTTTTAGCCATGATAAGAAATTTAATATTGGCACATGATATTCAATTCCGTGATGTAATATAAGTTTTCATTTATATGTAGGTACTTCCGTTACGTTTAAGAATAGGTATGTGTTATCACACGTATCCACTTTTCTGTTAGAACTACATAATTACCTATACAACTTTTAGTCAGACAACTGTTTAGTTGAGTCAAAAATACTATATGGAATTGTATGTAGATCTGCATTAGACTAACTAAATTTGTTGCTCAAATAAAACATAAAAAAAACAAATCGATTAAGTTTTATAAATAGTTGTACAGCTATCGACCGAGTTCAATGAGTATATGTGCCATGGATTGGAACGCTCGTACGCTCAATTAAACAATCGATCCGCGACTATTCAGGAACCAGAAAACTAGTAGCTACATAAGTAAATTGATAACGATTGGATTACCATGTATAAACATAACTGTTTGATCGTCACGTCGATATAACAATTGTATATCTACGTTAGGTCTTAAATAATAAGAAGTTATGTTGTAGTTATCAACCGCAATGTAACGCGTGACTCATTTTGTATTCACTTTCAGACAAACGCTACTTGAGTCGGACGCAATTCGTCAAGAAGCGGCCGATGCTCTTCCACATGGGATTAGCAAATTGGAAACCACAAAAACATTAAAGCCAGTACCCATCACGTCCACGGGCGTTATCGGATGGCTCGCTGCCAAGTTCGTGATCACTTTTTTGCTCTATCAATATTGTTTCAGATGTTAGTAAATCAAATACCTTGGAGTTTGCTCGTTATCTATTGGTCATTCAAGGGTATTTTGAAAAACTTCCCAAAGGATTCCTTCTGCTTGCATTGAAAAGCCCGTACACAGTACTACGGGAATGTGTAAGCTTTTCCTAGCGACATCAATGTTAAAAGAGGTTCTTTTGATACGCCGCATTATTGCGAGTTAAGTGTCTTTAAGAACCCACCTACGTTTGTTATCATCTTCTCATAAATATTTCGTGATGTACACGTGTTGTCATTGGCTTGTTAATAGATAGTTGACCAAATAATTGTTTACATTTTGACATTACGTTTTAATTTAATTGATTTGACTCTATCAATTGTTAAAAATCTTTGAAATGACCAAAGGCCGGATCACTTTTGGTAATTTTTTGACACTTTTCCATTAACATAATAGAAAAATGGCAAATAATTCTGTATCTATAAAAAGTTTTTTAATATCTTCTGAGTAGAACATAAAATTCTATCACATAGGTTATTGTATCATATTATTCGTGTGGACATTTAAGTGATTGCGAAAACTTTTATTACCTGAACAGATAACTTATTATTAATTATTTATTGATGAATGTTATGGATATCACTTAAATTAGAAGTAGCGATTAAATTTAAAAATATCAGACAAGAAAAAATGCCGTCACGGTATAACTGAACTTGTAAGAATTATAGACAATAGATACATAGAGAAGAGAAGAGAAGGATTCATTTTAAACTTAAAAAACTCATGGACATTATGATACTATTTACACTGAGTTAAGTAAAATGTAAGCAAATAATAGTAAATGCTACTTTAATATAATACCTATGTTTGAATTACCATATTTATAGTATAATGTAATATATTGAAAGTGGCAAAAAAGGAAAGGCGTGATTATTCTCGTAATAAATGTTTACTGGTTTGAAGATAATTCTAAATAAGAATCATTGAAGATTTCATTATACTTAAACACAAAATAAATGACTTGATCGTTTTCAGACCGGATTGCCAGTTAGAAATTTATACTTCATGGTTGTCTAAGATTCCGTTGCGACTACCTGATGCGTGGGATGACAAAAATTACGACAGATCATAGAGAATCTAAAATTTGTATATTTTGTCCCATTTCGTTGCAAATGTCTTTAATGAAAATATTTATTTTCGTTAATTTTAATATCAGGTCTTCGTATTCATTATGTAAACATTTGTTATTAAAAAACGTACGTATTATTAGTTTCATTAATTCTCCCAATAAAATGCAATTTTGTACCTTCATCACAGTGGCAATACTAACATATCCGAAGCAGACTCATGGGCGTATCTATATTAGCGGAGACGAAAAAAAACATAATATAGGTTGAATAGTTGGCCGGCAAATTCTGGACTCTTATGCTAATAACCTCGTCCTAGTCTTAACATAGCCTGAGAAAAATATTTAGTGATTAGCCGACCTTCTCTGTTGCACATCCCTTTTAACAATTTACAGCTATACCCATGAACAAACTGCTACGGGAGAGTTAAAACAAACGCGCGCTGTTTCCATTCCTTTGTCTCCTTTACCAAGATAATAAATATGTTCCACGTAACTTACAAAAATATAAATTAAATAATAATATTATATGCTATAGCAAGTGTTGCCTAAACTCCTTTTTCAAACATCACCTTACAAGCATATTTATTATGTTGTAATTTTCCTAGGATAATAACAATAGTCATAAAATTACATCATAATTTTTCCGTAAATACTACAACAACCCCAATATATTATAGAAATAATTACATACCAAAATATTAAGCATGAGGAATGACTGATATGTATTGAAAATTCTAATTAAAACGAAATTTAAAACTATGCCAGTTTACAAATTTGTGGAGCCATAGGCATTGATGAGCTTAAGCATTACCGGCTAACGAGAGTTACAATTAGCACATATTAATACCGATTGTTACTTCTAACAGTTAGTTAACGATACTCGTTTTCACTTGTACAATATTACCAACACGTACCTACATATTTTACGAGTTGGGAAGAGGTATTTAACACCTGTAATATATGTACTTTTAAATAATGTTAAAGCCCTTTAAAATAGCATAATACCTATTAAGCTTCATTAACATCTACAGATATTTTTTACAGTTTGGATGTAGGAATCGAGCATACAGTCCATCCAATAATAAGTGGCCACTGCCGTCATCATCTCCAGATAAGTTCAAATTCTACCTAAGGTTGGCCATAGATGCGGTGCCACCCATGAGGAAAGTTTTTTTCATGTTATGGAAGTAGTAAAAGAGCATGCAGCCCACCTGATGGTATGTGGCCACTGCCGCCCATGGACATCTGTAATTAACCCCAGATAAGATTGCAGTCCTACTTGAGGTCGGCCACAAATGCGTTGCTATCCTTAAGGACTGAGTGGGAACGCCTTGGATAAGTATGTCTGCCTTACAAATAAATAAATAAAAATTACCACACCATTCAGACCAGAATACAGCACTTAACACTGCTGTTATTATGCAGTAATATGTGTGGCGGTGGTCCCGCCGGCGTCGAACTGCATTGAGTTCTAACATGTTAAAACGTACCGTGTCAGACAAAATCAAATTGTCCTGTACAATGTATTGACAGGTAGGATCCGTATCTGCGCGATAGTGTAAGTTGATTTAAATACGTCCGTACAAATTGTATACAAAAGTACTGTTTTATCTGTCACAGCACGCGGATGACAAGTTCAATGTCTGTAGATGTAAACCGGGCCTTAGACTGTATGAATAGCGGTTTTATAATGCTTTGATCCAAAGTACGATTAAAATATTACCTAGCTATTATGACTGCCGTATTATCGTTTAGCATAAAAATATGGAAAATACCTAGTCTATGTTTTTAAGCTGAGTTGAAATTAATGGTCACATAAATAGGTACTTAGTGGGTTACCTAATATATTTTGCAAAAAGACTATAAGCTCAATAAAAACACAATATTTGGTAACAATCTTGAAACATTGTTTCGAGTTACGGAAACCTGATAAAGCATTGCGAAATTTGGCGACAGTCGACAAGAAATCCTGACCTTTTAATTGAATCCCCAAGAAGATTTACAAAGCTTTTACTTTCTTTTCGACTGTCGCAACGAAGCTTATATAAAGAACGATGTTACTAACCTTTTTAGGGACGTGTGTTTACTGCCGTTACTTAGTAGCTTATGCTTGGGTTTTTCGTGCGCCCCTGTGGGTGTTGATGAGGAGATAGTTAGGTCGCTCGCGAACGAGCTCGTCGACGAATCCTTGGATATATTTGTCTTGACTTTTCTTACTGTCGACTCTGGACTGCCGGGGCTGCCTACGAGCTCCAGGGCCAGACGGCCCTTGCCAGGAACTGGAGGAGGCTTCTCATCAACCGGCACCATGTAAGACAGCATGGCTGCCTCTTTCTTTTCTCCTTTATAACATCAAATAGTTCGCACTCTCCGATTTACGTGTACGGAAATCGTAACCGCTTTATGTCCATATTTATAACTGCAGTTGCTATTCTAACAGCCGTTATCACTCAAACCACTCTAATGGCAGTTCTAACTGCGTTGAATTCAATGAGATCTGAAAGATAACATTAATACACACTTATTTAAGCAAAATAAAACAATCCATCATTGAGAAATGCATTCAGTGCATTTAGGCAGGCTACCTGGTTGGATTACTGATCACCGTTACTGTACTGATCACTTTAGTAAGATAAAGTCATAACATGTTCAAAGTATATAAAATGCATATTATCCGATATTTTAGGTCCTTAAATTTATATGTCATGACGTATTCGAAATAGTTATTCGAAATTTTAATTATCAAGGTTAAATATAAATGGTCAACAGCAGACAATTTACGTAATGGTACGCAGGTCTGGTAGGTACTATTTACTTGTTGTTTATTTTTATGTGATAGTTTCCCTGTTATTTAACTAGTGCCTATTGTTAAGTCAATAAAATGATTAGCACTAAATGTACCACCTACCTATAATCTTACATTGTTAATTATATTCTTAATAAAATCAGTATCTATAAACTAACGTATATTTCCTTCGCTTAGACCGTCTGATGGAACGAATTTTTCTTTAGATGCGAATACTTATTATTTGCAATTATAAAGACTTATTTCAATTTTGTTTCATGTTCATTATAACGTCACTAGATAATAGGTCACTAAAATCGATGCACGTAAAAAATTTGACGTTCTGTTTATTATAAGCCAAGCGGGCACAAAGACGTAACCTAATAATGTGGTAACGCAGTGTCAACTGTGTCTATAGTTTTACAATTACCTAATTGGGACAACGATGGTGCTGTGCGCTACGGTAGCGCCTAATTGTCCAGGAGCAGTTGTGGCCTCGCCCACGCCAGGAATTCACTTCGGCCCGATGTACTGACCTCGTTTTTAAAATGTACTTGTCCCGGGCTAATAAATTATCACTTTTAGACACATTCCATACGTACACGTACCTATCTCCGCATAATGTCACACATTCGATTGCGCGTAACGATCACGACTGTGACTCAATTTTATTACAGTGTCTCCTGTTTCTCTTAAATGTTACTAGCCTTCTATCTGTAGTGGTACAAATACTGAAACATCTGGATAAAATTGGTTAATACAATTAATTTTAGATGTTTCACGTTGAAAACAGCAAGTTATTATGTTTTAATAATGGTGGTATGCAACGGATATGCGCCATCGATCTCAGCGTTAAGATTGTTCCACATCTTGCTTCTGTCAAGGTTAAACTAATTATGTAACTAGCTACAAATGTCCAAACGATGTATTTCAGCACACATAATTGTCCATGAATAAAATTCTCAAACGATGCAGGTCAGTCAAATATTATCATTATCATTGTTCAATGGTTGATTTTTTATAATAAATAGTTATCGAAAATAATCAATATATATCATGGGTAGGTATTATGATAAATAGGAACAATAAATAATCAATATATTACAAATAGTTATATAAAATATTTTTATATAACTATTTGTAATTGTATACAACACTATTACCTACGTCCTTGAAACGCGAAATTACGTATGAGGCTAAACTCAAAACATTCAACATAAAAGTTTTATTGTAGATTTGTTTAGGCCAAGGTTCAGTTTAATTCAGAGCAAATAATGAATGCTTTATCGTTCAAAAGTACGATGTCGTATGTAATATAATATACCTGTACATAATGCTAACGATAGCTTGATTTGATACGAAATACAGATCTGATTTGTTATACGAAAAAATTTTGGCGCCGTCAAAACTTTGCACAGCGTTACTGGTGGGCAGTAAGCTAAATATAACTATTGCTTTAACGACGTCTATAACGCTTCATTCATAAGAAGACGGCGCAAAAATTCACACACTAATATCGACGTTCGTTTGTTTATTGAAACGATCCAACTAACAATTTCTAGCAATAAATTTAGAGAACAAATGTTAATACGGAACCGTTAAACAAGACACACAACTCCTAAGACTCGTGTGGGAATGACAATATAATAGCATTTCTTAGTCAGGGAAAGGTCAGTCGCCTACGATGAACCTAACGAGACTTCGTGTGCTCGAGGCTACTGATCGTAATCGGTAGTTAATTAATAACAATCGCCGGTATATACAGCAACAGCGATGAACGAAACGTAAAGCACATGTAAACATAGTTACATCTTGTACATTCGCTGTGAAAGTTAGAACAAGGAAGATCTATTTATTAAGGATCTCTTTGGATAATGGTTTACTATGATGCCTTGAAATGAGAAGTGATAGCCTAGTAATAGTTGTACCCTAACTCAGCATCTCAATCGAAGGGGTCCGAGGTTCAAATCCCAGGCTGACATTTCGAAGTTATGTGCGTATTAAAAATAATTATCACTTGCTTTTACCTTGAAGGAAAACATCGTGAGGAAACCTGCATGCCTGAGAGTTGTTTAAAAAAAAAAGTTCTTAATATCCTATACTGCTCTCACTCGGAGACCCGAGTCCAGAAGTGGGACAATAATGGGTTGACGACGATTGAAATGACTGCAAATATTCTGATAACTAATAGAAGAAAACATCTGTAGAAAAGAACACCCAAAAGGAACATACTTAGGCATGAAATTCAAAAAATAAAGTAATCCCTACATAACGCAGCTATGTTCTCGTTAATCCCAAATAGAAGAGGAGTCATCATCAACGAGAAAGTCACTCATATCGAAATGCGTTCCACTGCCAGTTCCCTAAACAGACAGCAGCAACTACAACCTTGCAGAAAGGCAACTCTAAGTGCCTGTCCACACATGCCACCACACCACAACCATTACCCACGTGTCAATAATCTCGCTTCATATAGTAGAGTTGTGATAACTACAAAACCATCTCTTTCTTATACATTCGTCGTATTTGCGTTTTGGTCAGTATCATCCAGTTAGTCCACACAAGCAACATTGAAGTCGCTCGTGTGGGGATTCGTAATAGTAGTCACAATCCATGTGAATAAGACATTTTTACATACTGAATGAATGCACTCGCCCACGCAGTCATTATGGTGTGAACGAGTCGTTGTGGGGTGTTTATGGTGTGGACGTTGTGCTTGTGGAATGGTGATGGCGATGTGTTCAGCAAATAGCTCAAGTCTGATCTCCGCTCCACGTATTCAGGTTATTCAAATTGGATGTGAAAATTCATTAAAAACATTTTGTTAGTTGAGAACTACTTTCTAGCTGAAATAGAGGTCGAGACGTGGAAGATAAATTTAATAAATTTCGCTCAGAATATAAGTTTAAAGGGCTTTCAACGTTTTAAAGTGGAGCAAATAATTTTGTTAGCGAACAATGCCTTTGGTTTGATACCTGTCTGATGTAAATCGAATTATCAGAGCAAACTGTTCGTATAGCCCTTTGTTGTTATAATTAAGTTGGAAAGCAAAGCAGACGAGGATGGAGGCACGAGGGACCAAGCCAGCAATTTGCATTTGCATTGCGAGGAGGCATGGTTGCCAATTACCTTCCCTAATCAGATTTGCAGTGCCCGAGACCTGTGTCAATGTCGCTTCGTATTTAATTCCCTATGCATACGAAGGCGCACTAAATATAGCAACTTTTAAGCTTTCCCGGTTACCACCAGCTGATCTGATACTCTTAGACATTAAGTATGGCCATGAAATGCAATAGAGTTAATAGAAAATAAATAACAACTATTCATAGACTTCAATAAAAATATTTCTGTTAGAATTTTACTATTATGATCGATCAAGCAATTGAATTGAGAAATGAAATGCAATTATCATCACAAAAACTCCGAAAAGGATCTTTGTAAGTACAAATACAGTATAAAGTTATATTTGACGGTGCCTACAGATGATCAAACGTATAGATTATGAGAACAGTGGCGAATTGTATTAAAAATTAATCTCCTCGTATCTCAACGGCGAACGAGGCGGTAGCAGCCGATGTTCGTTAAACCTTGTTACTGTGTCTGCGTGGAATGTAGAACGGTAAAAATCGACGGTCTGTGTCATACTTAATATGTCACCAGTTTAAGAAGCCAATTTGTTGAAATTATACTAAACGTAAATAAATGTTACGATACAAAAATATATATATATGGTAATCTATTTTAAACAATTGTATCTCCTTAACATAAATGATTGTAATACACTGTTATATACCTAATTTATTATCGCTCAACGTCAACAAAATCCGGCGCCTACTAGTTTTTTATAAATTTCATTCGACATTAAAAATTTACGCTCCTTCTGAAATTGTATTTTCTGTATTCTAGGTTGCTGTTATAATTGCATCGGGCAGAGCAAACGTTGCTTGAATTGCGGACGTTCGATTGAAACGCAATTGTATTCGATGTTGGCGCTACCTATGATTAATATGAAGCTTTCATTTCGGAGAACAAACGTGGGTATTAAAATACTGTCCTCCAATATATCTACTGTATTTGTGACGAATATAAAATGAGAAAATGACTAAGTACCTATATAAATAAATTTACATACAATTAAATGCATTACAAGATACGCGCGAAAAACATAACCCATCCTTGGCAGTCGCGGAAAAATAATCGTACCGAAATAGGTGTAACTATTCATTTAGGTACATGAAAAAACTGACTAAGCATAAAATAATAATTTGCATAAACTAAGTATTTCCAGCGACTAGATAGATAATAATATACAACACTAGTCTGTCTACTGCACTGAATTGCAAATTATTTCCCAACCAATGCTTTGAAATGCGGTTTTAAAATGACAATAGAAAAATGCTCTCTCAATAATAGAGAACTCTATTGCTGACCCCTTTCTATAGTAATCTTGGGTGGCATTAAGATCTTTCCCGTTTAAATATTAACTACTAGACATCACCGCCATTCCCTCGCCATTATAAAAAAACGCCATTATATAATTGAAACTTTATACAATTTGATAATACAATTCAACAATTGCAATTAAATCGGTAACATTTTTAAAGAGGATCGAAATCTATTTAACAGGAACCGTACATTTTGACGGGATGAAAGGTACTTGTATGTTATTCGATCCGTTTAACTGTTCCCAAGTTATAAAGTAACAAACATTCTTACACAGTTTCAGCTTTGAAATATTAGTAAGAAAGATATCCTGAATGCTTAATAAAAACAAAGTATGTTAAAGTCAGATCTTTTTAATAAATCTAGGACTATCAATGTAAATTTGTTGGATCGAACTATAACGTTATAGTTAATGCAAATTGTTTATCAATATCAACAATGTAGATACTGGTCATCTTGAAGGAAAACATGAGATAAGATAAATCAATCAAGTATCAGAATGTTAATAATTACACGCTTATGAAATCACAATCGATGCATGATATTAAAAATCAGTTACTTTAGTAAACACTGAATATCCAGTTGCAAAGACAAAACAGAATAGATAAACTACCATCCTTTATACGAGGTCACGTAGGGGCAATTTGTTGTATTATAGGTCAACCGTAAAACATTTCGATATTAAGATCTTAAACCAATGTTAACAATGTACAAAAGGATGCAAAGAAACGATAAAATGACGAAATATCAGTTGTATGAATTTCATTAAAAAATACCGGTTCTATATGACTCAATGCAATTTGAATATTAATAAAGAACATCGGGTTTTTCTTAGTCTTGAGGCGGAGTAACGCAACGTGAGATCAAGACGAAGGGATGAATGAAGTTATAAGGATTCCGACTTCGCCAATTGGTCACGAACACTAAGTCTGTAATGCAGGGAAGATTTCAATGACGCAACAGAAACACATCTAGATACTACTTCTCACGGAATCCTTACTTGTTTTGCTAACGCGAACTCGACATCTCGTTTGCATGACGTGAATGTAAACGTGCGACAACTTTGCTTATTATAATGTTCGTTCGTTATCTGCGAGTTAGGTGTATTGTGCATACCTACAACAGCTTTGGGTAACGGTAGAGTGGATTGCAGAACGTTACAGAACTGCCAAGTATATTCGACTACATTTAAGCAGATACTTGGTCTATTATACTATAAGTGCAGAAACATTACCCTGGAAACAACGAACAAAAGACTAGAAAATCAGTGGACGTGTGACCGGATTTTCTACAATTTAGAGAATATAATACAACAGGTAATTGCAACTACTCGTCCTCCTATAGGTAGATACTTAGTTTTCTGAGCAACAGATAAAAGAAAATTATACTTATATACATATATTACCGTACGAGTTATTAAAACCTGTCCCACTTCAGAGCTTATTGAATACCTACTCAATTTTTTATTAAGCGGGGAGTCGCCGATCCTAGGGGATAGCGTTGAGGTGTAAGAAGGGTCGCGGTCAGGTCGTGGTCAGGTGTCCGTGTAAGGGTTAGCGGCTAGTGAAGGGGATCGAGTACAATACGAAAAAAGTTATCACAATTATGAAACACGTACTAATTCTAACCTCCTTTGACTGTTTGGCTTGGTTTGAAACAGTAAGCTTTTTTTGGTGTCTGGAATCATTTAAAGATAACTCATTTTCTGGAGGAAAGAGTACGTGAGATTTCTACGATACAAATGATTACACAATTCGCTTAGCATGATAATTTAAAGATAATACAAAGATCAGTGAAGTTTTCACTGCTTACTAATAAATTAATAGCGCAATTAAAGACAAAATAAAGAAGATCCAAAAAGAGAAAGGAGCAGTACTTATTTAAGCTGCTTTTTAAAAATATTTCGAACAAATTAAGGAATCATAATAATTACTAATCGGGATCTCGATATGAACCAATATGCACCAGTGATGCAAACAATAACTTATAGAGCCAATGAAAAGTTAAATGTAGCCGTATATTTACAAAAGTAGCGGTGCTTAGTCAGTTTGTACGCGATGCTTTATTTTAACAGTTTTATGGTGATATCATCAGGATCTCCTGTGATATGTACACGTGTGATGAAACAGGTTCTGTAAATGCAGGAGTGCTTGAAATAAAATTTCGTTGCTACATTTTAAATTACCTCTCTAAGACGACAGAACGTAAAAACTTCTCTCGATCTATCCCACTTCTTTATCTGTAGGTAAATCCGATCTTTATAACAGTGTTCTAGGAACAAAACATTATTTTTAAGTAAGTCAGTAATTAAATCTATGACCCGATCAACTGTACCATATCTAGTCCACTAATAAAACAAAGCGTTGAGTCTTTTGGCATCACGTGGTATTAATACGATATCAATTTATTATGATTGAGCCTAATTTAAAGCTACTTTTCAAATAACAGAGATCACTTCGCAATACATTTTATAGTTTCCACTTGCTGACTCGCTAGTCTTCCATTTTATTATTGCCAATTAAAAATACTAAATGTAAATTTTTACAAATACCTAGTAGTAATAGGAATGGCATATACCTTTCTGAAAAGTCAACCGTCTCTATATTCTCTACTTGCAATAGGTATGTAGTATGTCATATAGTAAAAATATGTACTTTTTGAGAATGCGAAGAATTTAAATCATAAATTGATTTGTCAAATAATGAAATTAACATGATAAAATACTAACGAATTCATATCTAGGTACATAATCTGTG
>DWNY01000058.1:0-23159 GCA_018250635.1 Telegonus apastus | reverse complement strand
GAAAAATATTTGTTACAAGTTGTACTTAACGAGCGTTTACTCCATATAGCGTTAAGTGTCAAAAAATACGAGTTTGTCTTAGCAAATGGTTTGTGGTCTTGGACCTACCCCTACCCAAAGGGTTAATTTGGAATGCCTCGGATACTACGAAACGAATGAAAACCTCGTAAGTTGTTGAATGTCTTAAACAAGTTTACTTAATTATAATATTTGTATACGTTGGGTCGGACGTTATATCGATTTCACCAAACTCGTCAAAAATTTAGAATAGATATTGCATATTAGATGCATTTATTGCAGATTGGATATAGATGTTGTTTAATAACAATCATACTGTTATGATCAAAATATACTTGTACACGCATTGAAAGGTAGGACAGACAGACGGTCGGCCTAAGGTTAGGAACAGAGTTCCCTTCTCAAAAGAACCCGAAATGGCTCTCCCGCCAAGTTCGTACCTGGTCCCAGGTGACCCACTTAAACTCCTACTAGTCGTGAACAGTCAGCGAAACGGTAAATATTGTAAAAGCAACGGGGCTCATCAAATATGTACTCAGCGATCGGAATGCTGGTTTCGGAATATTTGTATTCCGATTCGAAATAATTCCGACGTTGGGAATTTTACGGCAATTTTAGCGAATATCTTCAACGACGTGGACTGGTTTGGCGGAATTTAAATCTGTTTTTGTGATTTTTATGTCGGTATTTTTCTGATCTGCAAATACATTCGATAGAATCATGCTTTTCATGTTAAATTCGGTTGTAATTTCTTGTCGAAATGATATGATTTCAGGTATATGCTTACGTATTAAATACTGTTGTTATAGTATTTTATGTACATGCATGTTGTGCAAATATGGACATCTGTAATCAACCCCAGATAAGAGCACAGTCCTACCTGAGGTCGGCTACAGATACGTTGGTACTCCTAAGGTCTAAGTTGGAACGCCTTGAATAAGTAAGTATGTCTCCCTTACCATACCCTTCAAACCAGAACCCAGCAGCGTTTAACACTGTTTTTATGAGGCAGAAAAAGTTCTACCACCATTAAAGACCATGCAGCTGCTAAATTGAAGTAACCAAGTTAGTCGCTTACTAAAACTATACATACCCAATCCAACATTCTCAGATATCCCAATTCTCTTAATATTATTCATGAAATTCCGGTAACACAAAAATATTTCATACAATTTTCGCCTGTCTAAACACATCACGAAAAATTGCGTTTGGACACATCTGACAGCGTTCGATTCCGTACGAACAGACAGTTCTTTAATAACACGTTTACAATAAAAGAAGAGTAAAGTGTTTTGTTGAAATTATTCCTTTTGGCATATTAAGGAGAAATTGATCAGTATATTCAGCATTATATCATGTTACGGAAATGTTGTACGCCTTCGACATAAGTTACTGGATTTGAATTATTGAAAAAGAGCTAATCTAGAAGTAGATCTAGAAAGTAGATTTAAAAGCTTAAAATATCGACAAGGAAACATGTTACTGAATTTAAATGGGGAACCAAGTTAAAATTGTATTAAATAAATGGCTGCGTCATATTGACAGATTTGAGAAGACAACGCCATCTAGTCAAATACACACACACCACACACACAGCTATATCCAGACAAACACAATGTCTTATTACATTTTCATATTCTTGAGTATTTAATTAGTATTCGTATCAAAATCAACAATTAATGCATTTTAAATAGTGCGTTATTTGTTATTTAAACTTCTTTTTTGTTTTTCAGGTAAGACATCATTCTAACAAGATGCAGGGGATATTAAAACACACCTATATGTAAGTTTAGAAGTACTTACTTGTAATGAATATCACAGTCTGTTTATTATCTTTCATTTGATACCCATATTGTTATAATAAAAATGTGTTTACTTCTTCTTTTTGATCTGTTTGCATGTTATATACTTAAAATTTGTACAGCTCATGTCACTCTCGCAGTTACATGAATCCAACGAAATGTCGTATATTAAAATCCGTCACGCCGTTTGGGTTGTAGAGAGCCCCAAATATAGGCATACATATGTATGTATATAACATGGACATACATTTGAAATTCAATTCACCCTCCTTCTGACGCAGTGGGATAAATTGTATCTACAGGCTAATAAGCAATTAATTACGAGTAATGCGGACCGATAATTTCTTTTTTGAAAGTGAGTTAAGCTGAGGATTAGATGCAGAATCGTTTCTCGCACGTGTCTTGTACAGCAGGGCGTAGTTTATCGTGTGTTACGAGCAAGAATAGCCATGTCAATAGCAAAGTTAATGGTGCGGGGAATGTTGAGTACACTGGGAAAGGTCAATAAGCACAGCGATAAATTGTGATAAAAATTTATAGACAACTTTCAGAAAACAGATAAGATGGTTTATATTTTAGTAGCCTCATTACGTACCGTTTATATATCTAAAGACCCGGTAGCGTGTAGCTAATTTATATATGTATATTGGAAGTAGCAAACGAGCAAGCAGTCTGATGTAAAGTGGGCTCTGCCGTCCATTGACATCTGTAAACATCCAAAGATACAAAGACAAATAGTTCTTTGTGAATAGAAATATATGGCAAAGCAAATAGACAAATATTAATATGAAATGTATCGACTTTGTCCTAATTAGGCAGCATCACCTGAGATAGGATTCACTAAAAAATGCTTATCTTTTTCAATCGAAATCGCTTACAGTCGATGAGCGGTAAGGGATATACTTTTAGCTGTCGTGTGAGCTAACTTGTTTTTTGCTCTCGATGTATAAAAATATCTGATATTTTTTTACTTCCAACATAATTCATTTATATTCAGTTATGAATATGATGTTGAGTGGAACTTTGGACCAGTAGAGTCAGCACTTTCAGTTACGAATAAGTTACACTGGAACGTTGCCTACTTCCAGAGTAAGTGGATCGTTTCTAGTTCGGCTTTATTCAATAGTTCCTACTTTCGCAGTTACAGCTTACATTATTGCCATTTTTAAGTATTTTTGTTTCCGTCTTGTTACGTATATTTTTTACGTCGTACAAATTACTCGAATGGAAATGTTTTATTTGTAGACCAAGTATTGTCTACGCGCATTATGGCCTTAAATATTGTTTTCTAAATGGTTTACTCGTTAACTATCAGATGTGGCTGTACCTATTTTAATGGGACTTTGTGCAAGATTTGTTACACGACAGAAGCAGCTAACGAGCAATTAGTTCCTGATAGTAAGTGTTCACTGCCGTCCATGGACGTCTATAACTAAATCCATACAAAGGAAGTATTCTACCTGAAGTATGTAGTATCTGTAGCGGTAGTACGTCCCCGGTCGAAAGATATTTGTTGTAACACCTACGAAATAAATTTATTTAGGTACATATTTTTTATTTAAATAATTTTGTGTAATGTGTAGCTTGCAGCCATGGAGTTCATATGAGAAAAAATTATATATTTTTTATATTTAGCACTAATTAAGTGTTTTCAAAGCAATTTTGTTTTTTTTTTCATATAATTTTTTATACTAATTCGCCATCTCACTCAGTCCGTTCTTCGATTAATTAAGATTAATCCAAAAACGGATTGAAAATCGAACAGTGGGGTAAGCCCCACTGTTCTGTTTTTCTTGTAATCAAGTTAGTAACTTAAAATACCTATATGGTAATGTACTGTACGCTTATCTGTTCTTCAATGGCTCGCAGTTAACCAACCTCTGGTATTTCCTTTAAACTTAATACAGGGGTTTACTAATGATAGAATAATGACTAATGTTTTGAACTAATTGCCGGCTGCTAGCCAAGTTGGACGTGTTGAATCTGGGGCGCATAGTAATTGCTTAGGTTGAGTTTGCGGCCCGCTTCTACGAGTTGACTTAGCAGTTGGGAATTAAAAAGCCGTAACAAGAAATACAACTTCTTTCTACGCGTCGCTAAGTTTTGGTGTGTAAAAATGTGTTTTTGAAGTATCTGAATTAATATGACCGAATATGTTATCAAGCTTGCCTAGTGGTTGAAATTTAGCCACTCCATTAGGTATAAATTCCAGGAACGAAATTGATTTTCAAAACCTATATGTGTAGAAACTAATTTTTGATTGCTATAACGGATGAATACGGCTATTTTTTTATTTCATGAAAAAAAAAACATCGGGCAAACCTAAGATATTTAAAAAAGTTCTCAAAAGAGCGCTGTTGGGTTTTTGTCTGAAGTGTGTGGCAAGGTGGACATGCTTATAGGCTTTCCGACTGAATCCTTAGTATCCAACGCATCTACGGCTAACTTCAGGTAAGTCTGAACTTATCTGATTGCAGATGTTCATAGGGGGCAGTGACCACTTACCATTAAGTTACCACTACCACTACCCCTTACCATTAGTCGTTTGTACCTCTAAAGTAAAAAAACTGGACTTTATTACAGGTGTCCATAAGCTCGACCACTTTACTCTCGATTGTTGCGTCACATTGCTATTTAAATTACCCTAACTCATGTCCGTTTAGTGCTAAATAGTTATATAAAAGTTCATCGTAAATAATGGTATTGATGTAGTTGAACAGTTACATAAATGGGATTACAGTTGGGGTTGCAAAGTTTATTAGCAAGTTCATTTCATCGTGTCTGTGCTCCCGTTCCCTTTCCGATCGCTATGATCAATGAATACCCGACTTCATTTGGAATAAATCTAGGTTTTTCTTTCTATTTTTATATGATTTTATTTTACGATTGAAAGGAAGAACAGGAATACTTCGAAGGGGAAAGTTCTATTACTACACTTATTTCTACCGTGAAACAGTTCATGTGTTTAAGTGAAAGATAATTAGAATACCATTGGTCCTCAGGAGTGGCTCCACATCCGCGATTGGATTAAGCTAAAAACTCTATTCTACATAGAGTTGGTTACAGGTGTCTATGGGCGGCAGCGATTACTTACCATCAGGTGGACTGTATGCTTGTTCGCTACTACAATCACATAAAAAAGGATAACTTTCAAGGCCCAAGGTACTTTCAGCCATGCTAGAGGTCCGAATTTGAGACCAAATCAGTTTAATGCAAACATGCATCTGCATTTTTATTTTATTTTGACGAACACTAAAATTGATTTAGTCGGTTGGTTATTTGAAAATGAACAACCATAATTCAAAACAGAAGGAGAGCTGTTACACATTTTTGGTAGGTATTTCAGGCATTCTGAAAATTTTGGCTGGAGCTTAAACTGTCATTAAACATCCCCTAAATTAAAAACATGTAAAAAATATTGCATAACATGCAAAATATCCTTGAGGAAACTTGTTTTTCTAAGTAAATGATTCATAAATAAAGAAAATAAATAAGCCAGGCAATTAGCAAGGGTTTAAAGTCTGCAAGATGCTTGTAAAAGTATTTTGGCGATACTTAAATACAAAATATATGGTTGAGGCAAATTGTTATTTTGACGAGTGTTTCTATTTTTCGATTTTAAAAATGTTTTAATATTAAATGTAAATATTATAAAAAGACAGTTATTTTTGATGAGCCAGGTCGTTCTTTTTGATAATTACCTGTCAGGGGATTGGAAAAATTGCGCGTGCATGTGCAGATAATTCGAGGAAGAAAAATAAGAAAATGTAGTGTTTTAGGTCACATGAAGAGTGTAAAGAATTCTTGACAAACAGAAAATACATAAAAATCATCACTACTATACTATACTACCATCACTTAAAAATCTGTCCTCTCAACAAAACCTGTGGAGATTTCTATTTGTTGAAGTGAAACTCGTAGATTTTCGTAGACTCGTAGATTTAAACACGTTTAGTCGTTTATCCGTGACAAATATCATTTCCGACTTGCCGGTTCTATCTGATTCGTTTCCCAATACATTTATCTACTATCAGACCTTTCTGAGGCAGTTTTAAATACAAGTACCATAATTTGTACCAAATATAAAATTACGAAACACTTGGTCCGTTCTTTCAACAAAACATGTTAATATTTCATTTTTTTTAAATTTCTGTTGGTTGAACTAAAACTGAAAGTATTTGTCAATTATTAGACCATTTAGAACCAGATTTCAAATGAAATTAGCAGATTGTTTAAGACATTATATTAAACAATATTTAGAATAATAAGGCGTTTCAACGAAACCTTTTAAGGTTATTCGTTGAAATTAAACTCGAAATACATTCTAATGACCGTAGTTCTATATTTCTCTTCCGCCTCTACTGGAATACATGAGACAATGCATGGACTTATCTATTGAATAGATACAAACACTGCAAGCACGGAGATACCCGTGATAATTCTCTTTTCTGATTTAAGTTCTGGACGGTTGTTTTCACACATTAATTATCTACTATTAGACCTTTTTAGGGCTATCTTATACAAAACTACTTCCGTATCCTAAGTATTCAATTAAGATGAACGCGGATCTTTCTGTTCTTTAACAAAACTAGTTGAGTACCATTTGTTGAAGTGAATCTCGTTTATTAGCACGTTTACCGTTCGCATCTCCGTGACAAATCTCATTACCGACTCGCCGGTTCTGCACGATTTCTATCTAGAATTCATTTGGAAATGTTGGTTTTGCTGTGTGTTTTATAACAAGTCAATGAGTATTTTACGAGGAATCGCGATATTACGATATTTTTATGGTAATAACGTTGCAAACGAGCTTTATGCGCAAATGATAATGATATGATATTACTACAGTGTCGAACTAAAATTTTTCTTTGTGTGAGTTTTGAGATTTTATGCAATTAGGTACGTGTATACTTAACACGCATACAATCACACGCGCGTGCATGCATACGAAAACGCGCGGGGGCATATATAGGCGCACACTCCCTCCCACACATACAGATTATATACATAAATGTTGAGAACACAATAAATTATATGGTCAAGTGAATTGTTTACTTCCAATACCAACATTTACCAACCATCATTGGCAAAACCTAAATTTAGTAAAACCCTGAAACATCGTATCTCTATTATAAAATCCGGATTTTTAACAAATTTACGTGGATAAATAATAAGCTCAACCGGAAAATCTTAAGGCTTCAAGTAACACATGCGCGTACATAATCATATTTCATTTAATGAATTTAGAAACCAAACGAGCACCTAGCATTGATGGGAAGTGGCTACGTCTACCCATGGACATCTGTGATCAACCCCAGAAAACAGTACAGTCCTACCGGGTCGGCCACAGACACGTTGCTACCCCTGAGGACTAAGTTGGAACGCTTCGAATTATAAAGTATATCTCCCTTACCACACCCTTCATACCGGAACATAGCAGCGCTTAACGCTGCTGTTATAAGGCGGAAATAGGTGAGGCAGTGGTGCCGCCAGAGTCGAACCACAAATAGTTCAAACTTGTGATTGTATTTTATATGTTGTTTATAAATATACTTTTGGAGCGTGTACGTGATTCATAACAATGTGAAAGACCTATTTCCCGCACACCTACGTACCAATGGCGTTGAGTGCAAACAAACGGATCCTAAACAAACGCACCTATGTGCCGCTGGGGCGGAACATAAGCTTTTATGATACTTTTTTGGTGTTCCGGAAAGGGTTTTGTACATAAATTGTTTTTTTGTAGTCCTCACCGCGCTATACGGGGTATTTTTTTAGAAGTGTGAACGGGACGCAGTTTAGTTGACGGCTATTGCTGTCATAAGGTTTATAGAAATATGCATGCATAGTATATAGAAATCATATCTGAAAAAATAATAGGTATAACAAGTAATACATGTATTACTGTTTGGCAAGAAAAATCACGCATTGCGTTTTGACCACTTTCGGATACCTTACGAAAACACCACGAAAACTAGAGAATTATTTTAAAAACAAAAAAAAAACCGAGTTTTTAAAGTGAACTGACTATGATACCATCAACTATGTCAAATGTATATTTCAAAAAGTGCGTTATTGCTTTTAAATGAGGCTTTGCAAATTAAATCTCATTTTTCTCATAATGAATGTTTTCCTACGGCACAGACAAAAAATACATATAAAACTTTATTTTTTATTTGGGTTTAACAATTTTAGTTTTCATCTAGTTTATTGTTGTTTTATGGTCGAATTTTGACCATTGCGGTGGGTCCATAGGTATGTTAAAATCTGTAAAGCTTTTAGGCTATGGGACATGACAAAGGAATTGACAAACAAAAATACGCTTCAAAAACATTACCCTTCTTCTGACGCAGTCGAGTAAAAAATACATAGAGGTATTATAATAGAGTAGGAAGCCGGAGAGTAGCAGGAATTATATGAGGGCTGTGAGTGCGAGTGAGTAATAACTCTTACTTATCTTTGTCTAATCACACATGCGAAAAAGAGACGCAGGTAGGTACCCTCATTTGCCCTCTCTTTCTTTTCGATGGACACATTTTAGGCTCCCCTACTCTACTATTATAGTAACTCTATGAAAAAATACCGAAATATGAATGTAGCTAATAACTATGGGTATGTTATTCCAATTAGACATAATAATAACAAGAAAAAAGTATAATAGTGTAATAGCAAAACTTGTATTGTAAAATTACGCTTCTTTTGATTTGATTTCATTTGATACGTTATGAAAGTTATGAAATAATAAACACTAATTGTTTTCGGTTGACAAACGATTGTTATCAAAATTGTTTATCTGTTTACTTTCATTATAATTTGCGAACACAATTCTATTGTTTGGATTCTAGGTATAACAACGATTTTGTAAACACGCAATGATTGAGAGATTATCGATATCAAAATTACAACCTTTGTTTAATAGTTTCGAACAGAATTTTTATCGTTGTGTTATTAACACTTTACGAGAGCCTTAAGATTTGTAGTTTTGGTTATACTATACTGCTCTTCTATAGAAAGACTAAATTTCCCAGCCGCGTTTTCCTGTGCAACATTGATAGTATAAACAGACGATCGAATTTAGTGCGACCGCACCACGAACGCGGTCCGCCCTCGGACCATAGTCAATTAACTAGCCGATCCTCGCGGTTTCACCCGCATTAAAGAAATAAAAAGGCATCAATAGATATCTGGCCGCAACTCATATTAACGCCCGCTATGGCGGCCGGGAGCGCGTGGAGCGCGCGCTAAGGCTTTTTTGAAAATTGAAGTCACCAAGTTACTCCTTAGGTCTTTAGCTATTTTCCAGTGAAAATTCCGTCAAATTCGATCCAGCTGTTTTGAAGATTACTTCAGGCAAACAGACAGACAGACAAACATTTTATAATTGTATATTTGTAATAGGTACCGTGTATACTTTCATATATATTTAGTAAAAAACTGTTATTTTGACATTATAAACAGACACTTCAATTTTATTTATTTGTATAGATATCGGTACGGCTGATTCGGAGCATTGCTAGTACAACGGTTCGAAGTACGGTACGCTCGTCTATTTCGTAGATCGTACAGCACAATCCGCTGGTCCGATCACACCAAATTCGAACGTCAACAAGGATGCAGTAGAGCGCACGGGCCTGCCGGAAGAATGACTCAATTTCCAGCGTTCAACACTGACAAACATTCAGACACTCTGAAAATGATATACTAATGGCCTACTAGACAATTTAATTATCTAAGTTCTCCCGACTGGCGAGTTACAAGGGTCGCTAATTCTTTCTAAGTGCAAAGTGAAAAACTTTATTTCCGTTCGTTTCCAAAGTTCCCGATGGAATTATTAAGAGATCCCGCTCGCGGGATTTAAAGTGCTAACGAAGACGGGAATTAAAAGTTGAGGGAGTTTTTGTATTGTTTTTGGCGTGAACGATAGCACGTTTCGAGTGTTTTTATAAAATTGTATTTTTTTTATGTTTGTTGGTATTAACTAGATGATGCTAAAGTTCACTCCCAAATAGTTATTTAATATACTTCGTTACCGTTTTTTTTTTTAAGAAACCTAGAATTTTTTGATACGATGCTTTCTATGAAAGTTTCGTTAAAATAATCATCGGCCCAGCGATCTGTCAAAAATGGCCTGTCCGGGCGTTTCCATTTATATAGTGCTGTTTCCTGATGTATTCTGGTTTTAAAGCTGTGGATCTTACCAAAGCAAATAAGGGTTTCAGGGATGAAAATGGAAAGTGTCTTGTGTAATCACGAGGTGTAACTTGAACTCAGGGATAGCTTCGTGTTCGTGGCCGGCCTCTGATAGAATAAAACGATTTGAACTTGATTACAGATGTCTATATGTACCAGGGATCGCTTATAGATAGAATAAATACTCGTTTCGTTCTATTTATATACATTTTTTCATCCTCCTATCATTTCTTTAATTGGTTCCAATTTACCCCCCCGATTGTTTTTTATTAAAATTTTTTTTTTTTTTTTTGTGGTTCGCCCCGGGCGGCACCACCGCCACACCTATTTCTCCCTCATAACAGCAGGGTTAAGCGGTGCTGTGCTCTGGTCGGATGGGTGTGGTAAGGGAGACATACTTATCCGGGGCGTTCTAACTTCTAACTTAGTCCTCAGGGGTGGCAACGTATCTGTGGCCGACATTAGGTAGGACTGTGATCTTATATGGTGTTGATTACAGTTGTCCATAGGCGGCACTGGCTACTTACCATCAAGTGGGCTGCATGCCAAAGTACTTTCCCTGTACGTGGTGGTCGCCCGCATCATTAACTCTCCGTCTCTACCGCATCTTAACAAACTCTTCAAAAGAGATTTCACATTTATTTCGTTACTAATGCACCGAGAACAACAAATCGTTGTATTTAGATAATCGGTTGCCTCCAAATGGTTTCTTGGGATTAATTTAATATTTTTGTCTGTATATATACATTTATAGTTTTCAAATTTAATATTGTACCTACATTTCATTACTAGGGAATCCAGTTTACGCACATTTCAATAGTCGGTCTTCAAGTATTAAATTTTACACGGGCGCGTATTTTATTAGGTGGTAGATTATAGGCCAGTGAAGACTTGAACTTGCTTTTAGATTTTTTCCTACAAAAAGTGTTTGCGCTGTTCTAGTAAGTCGTTAAGGAAAGATGAAAACGTATTTGAAGCAAAATAAAACATGTAGTTTTAAAATGTTGATCCATAGTAAAAACGTATTGCCTTATTTTCAAATGAATTGTCTTCGTAAATGTGTAATCGATATCGGATCAAAGCTGTACCGTCAACATCATCTTTCCGCACTACGTTTGCTTACTTTTTGCTCAAAAAATTGGCTGCCATTTAAATGGTACGTATTCTCCCAAAAGAAGTTTTATTTCTGCTTCCGCCAAATGTATTTGATCGTAGTATGTTCTTAGCTCCCCCTCAGCCACGCCTCACCAGACTCCACAAAGCGACTTCGCATTTGTTTCGTCGCTAATGTGCTGAGAAAAACGTATCGTTATGCCGAGACAATCGTTAGGACATTTTTGCGTTATCGTTATTTCTAAATGTACTCTTAGAAGGTCTCACGTATGTCTGCTGTAACGCATTTTTTTAATAGTGGGTCTTTGTTGGAAGTTTCTTTGTCTTTTACATTATTTCAGACGTTTGAAAATAAATCTGATTATTACAGTCTTTTGTTTTGATGTTCGTTTAATGCCGTTTGATATCTTTGTACCATTTTTGTGATAGTATCTCGGACTCAATGTTTTAATTGCTTTTAAAAATTTGTGTTTTATTTGTTTTTACACATCAGGTACAGTTTCACCCATTTCATTGATTTTATTGATTGATTTAAAGAAATGGTCACACATACGTACATACGCTCGAAAACCATTACCCTCCTTCTGACGCAGTCGGGCAAAAATACAACTATAAAGCATACGCTTTTAACTGTAAGTTGCCTCTACGGAGATACGAGAAAATGCTACGCTAAATGCTAAATAATCATAAACTCGTAGCAAATATACGGGGAAAGTTACACAATGGAACTTTTAGAATACATTTTGTTATACGTTCATCTGTTGCCGTCGTGCGTTTAGCCTCTACGGGGCTACGAAGTGCTGCGAATATTCAATGATTTTAGCTGATATAATTTGAGTAATTGGTTATTGTAATGTATACAAATTTGTTTAGATTCAATTTTGAAGTTCATTTTATTTGTTTGTTTGTACAGTCTATGTTATCACAGTGTTAATGGAGAAAATTTCAATTTACTTTCGGATATGATGAGCGTTACAACAAAACATTGTATGAAACTAACTACATATATTACGAAAGTGTTCGTACAGCTTAGAATTAAAAGAAATATACATAGCTTCATAGTTATCTGCAAAACATGCAAAATACGTTAAAATTTTACTCTTTAAACAAATTTGAGTGCAAAAAAATTATCTTTACAGATAGTGTGCACATGCTCCGTTTACGGGCGGCAATACACATTCTTTAAAGCTACGTTAAACACTCAAGGCTGAGAAAGGTACATTGTCGCGGCGGGTAATGTAGAGAGTAGATACCGGTATATTGTCGTTCAGAAGATACATGAGCCCGCTTTATTCTCTTTGTGCTCGTTCTATTTATATTTATAGGTATTTCAAATCAGTAATACGATACTGCGTTTATTGCTCACAGTAAATATTCGTTTATGCTACGCCAGATTGCGTGCTACGAAAGGCGCTACAATTTCGTAGCAGATATTGTGAGATAGAATTGCTGTGCTACAATCTATTGGAGCTTAGAAGGGCGACTCATTTCCTCTTTTCACTTTGTATTGACGGCTCTTGTTTTTATTATTGACTACAGTGAATCACTAACTTTAATAATATAAAGTGGCTGCTACGAAATGCGTTTTATCGCTGGATAAAGAGTTGATAGTGCTGCGACGAGATTGCCTCAGAGGTTGTGAGTTTTCTTTATGGACATTGTCTCAGCGGTATTGCTTTTCCTTTACCGGCCTAAAAAGAAAGCGTCTTGAATTTCATCCGTTATTTCAGTGGTATAAGATTTTCATGGAATATAACCATTAGCTTGTTAGCAAAAATGTTTTGAACGTTTATAAGTTAGGATTAATTACAAAAATTCCTTAGTTTTTCGTTTCTTGTTAAATGCTATTATAAGAAACATTTGCTTTCGAAGTCTTCCAATTTGTTACGTCATTAAATTTAACTTCAAGGGGTTTTAGGATCGAGGCTTTACCGACAAAAAATAACAGTAAACCGCCTACCTAAGTACGTGCAGTCAGAGTCTTCTTAACTTTAGGTCCGTTATAAAACTTTATGGAGCCCGCGCCGCGCTGAACGTGACGCTTAACGGCCGGCAACAATTTTATTAGCTGTTTTGTTGTTAACTACTACAATAATTTTTAAGTGATCCAAATAATAAATTTTTTGCAGTTGGAACCTACAAAAGTATTCAAATACTATCAGTCCACCTGATGGTAAACGGTCACTGACGCTCATGCACACCTGTAAGCAACTTCATGCCGCATTGCTTAATGGCAATCATAGATGTGTTCCCACAACCGCGGACCAAGATGGGCGCCTCATGTGAAAGTGAGCCGGTGACCTCATCCTTCCATTTAAATCTTTGTGGTTCTACTCCTGCGACACCACCGCTTTACCTATTTCTGCCTTATAACATCAGTGTTAAGCGCTGCTATGTTCTATTTTGAAGGGTGTGGTAAGGGAGACATGCTTATTCGAGGCGTTTCAACTTAGTCCTCAGGGGTAGTAACGCATCTGTGGCCGACTTTAGGGAGGACTGTGATCTTATCTGGATTTGATTACAGATGTCCATGGCGGCAGTGACCGTTAACCATCAGGTGGGCTGCATGCTCGTTTGCTACTTCCATAACAAAAAAAATTTGCTATCGAATCAATAACCGTTCTATCTACTTGAAATACACACTGAAAATCAGTGGCCGTGGTTCGCCTCCTGCCTTTTGTAATTTTTACAAATAAATATATATTTCTTTCTTTCTTTCTTTCTTTCAAAAATAGGTGTATATTCTGCAGAGAAGGCGAGTGAACTAACTAAAGTCCGAATGAGATCTATTTGACTGAAGTAGTACCAGAATTAACATGTACATACAATTTCGCGACTTTAGACATATTATTTTCCAGTAGTGGCGCTTCCCGTATTCGCCTTGTGTTTTTAGTGGTAAAACAATATTAAAGCATCCTGTTAAGCCATTTATAAGTACGAGGTATGAAATCGAATAATCCACAGTACTTGTATATCAGTAAAGCATTCGAAAAATATATTTTTGTCATTAATTTCACATAAACCTATCGAAGTAATCGGTCAGTCAGAACAAACGGAGAGCATTGTAATTTCGCGAATGACTTATGAAACAATTTATATGCAAATTTTCATTTATTAATTTCAGTGTGGGCTGTAAGGGAATTGGAACTCGGGCTTTGTTTGCAAATGTTTCGGATTATAATCACCTGTTTTAATTTCGAGCTTGAGCATATTTGTTTTTGTTTACGAATTTTCAACTGGATTTGATACTGTTCATTTTTTGTTGGAATTGTGTTATAAAAATTAGGACAGTTCAAACCCGGTAGAAATTAACCTTCATAAAACTATACTGCGAGAGGATGCATTTGTTTGACATACCTCGGTCCCAATGTAATTTAAACAGTATTCTATGTTTATTAACAAAAGAAGCAACATTAAAATAAACATGGTATTAGGTATGACTTCTATTTCATTCTCTCATAGGCTATATCTTGTCGATAATGGTCTTAGCCATAGATATATCCTACTGACGTAAAGGTTTGCGAGAACTACCAATCTGTACGTGGCTAGCGCGTTGTACTACGGCTTAAATGTTGCCCATTTGAGGAAGTGAGAGGACACCCGTGAGCAATAGTGGAACAGTAGTCGTTGATAACAATCATAACTATGAATCTAATAAAGTATTGAATAAGGATAGTTTCAGTACTTGATGTTTAAATTATTATTTGCAACCAGCATGCTAGCCAAATCTGAATATAGAAAGAGAACAAAGTGAACAAAGTCAATAATTCAATGCGAGTGAGGTCGTAGGCACTAGTTTGGTATATAACATTTTAACACAATTTGTTATTGTACAAAAAAGAACTTGTATGTCGACCTTAAAGGCCGAATAAAGGATAATACATTACTTATCGGCTTTCATGTCACGGCTATAGCGGTTCGCGGAATATTTCATCTTAGATGTAATAGAGATGTGGGTGTAGGTGCTAGGGAACTAATATCAGACGTCTTAAATTGTTCTTTAACTGCATCTGTATTCTGATCTTGTGGACCTAGGGGAACTGAGGGGCTCATAACTCCCCCCCACAATTAAATGCATATACTTAAAATTATTGAAATTGGCAATTGAAGGAACAAAGATTTTTTCCTATAACTGGGGGAGGCTTGGAACGTAGTCCACCACGCTGCTCCAATTAGTGTCGGTGAAGAGGAAACGGGAAGAAACCGCCCATAAGGTCTCCGACGAGGTTTAACTACTGTTATCTAAATGACCGAAACCTTAAAGTGCCCTCCAAAGCAAAGAAGTGCATGAAATTTTGTTACTAGCGGTCACCAATTCACCATCCATCTACCAACCGCGTCCAACTTTGCTGAGCTCTGAAGATCAGTTGAGATACCGAAAGGTTTTACACCCTTTAAGTTTAATTTACTTGTTTCTTTAGTTCATTATCACTCACACGTGCAAAAAATAATTGGAGAGACGTATTATCCTACAATTTAAATGGCCGATACAAAAAATAAAATCAACAACCCTCTTAAAATATTTACACAGTAATTTTTCGAATTTTCAATCGGAGTGATTGGGATCTCTTAATTCGGTCTCTGATGTCGAATTTCCTATTCACCCGTTGGGAGAAATTCACTGAATATTTATGCTATCTAAAAATATTTGGTTATACATGATGGTCTGTTTAATGAAGTCCGCTGGAATGATGAAATAAAGCCCTTGTCTCACCACTACTAGAATTATTACATTGACATTCAAACGGATTTCATTTTATTTAAATTGATTGGGTTTGTTATAATTTTATTTTACGTGAATTAAAATGCTGTAAAGTCAAAATCAATACATTTTGGTATTAATTTTAGTAATGTTTTTCCCTTAACACTTTGGTTTATTTATCGTAGGGTGACTACACACACTAAACACTATAGTCTTTATACTCCGCTATTGTTTTTCTTCATTTAATATTTATTTTATAGTAGTTATTTTTTGACATCGAGTTGATTAGTGCATCGTAATACCGTGACGTCACTGAGTACGGTCACTGGGATTAAAATCTTCTCGATAAGTCTATGTAAATTCGCTTATGATCTTTTATATCACGGGTCATACAAGAATGAAAGCAATGTTCTGATATTCCTGCTCGATCCACTTGTGACCAATGAAGAACACTAGCTTATGTAAGATCTCATATGAGAAGGTGGTAGTACACTTTGTAGTTCAAATCCAGAGGCACCACCGTCACACCTATTTCTGTTTCATTATAACAATTTTTAGCGCTGTTGTGTTGGGTTTGAAGAGTGTGCTAAGGGAGATATACAGATCCGCGACATTCCAGCTTCGTACTTAAGGGTAGCAACGGATCTGTGGCTGACTTCAGGCAGGACTCCTCATCTTATTTGCGGTTGATCCCAGGTGTAAATGGCAGTGGAAATTTATTATCAGCTGGACTGCAAACTTGTTTGCTACTTCACAAAACACGATCCCACTTAAAAATACACTAGTATTTGATAGTACGTAATTAAGAGCACAAGCCTTTGTAAGACGAGACCTATACAAGTAGTTTGCAGTACGACAAGTGTCGAAACCAGAAAATATGGTGGGTTTGAAGGAATTCGGGTGGACGGAAGATTCATGATGCTAAGGTGAAGGTCAGACGGGGGGCCAATGTCGTAAATGCCTTTTCAATAAATATTCCTGACGCGTTCACCGAATACTTTCTTATATTAGACGTTGGAGAAAAATTTGGAAACGGCTGTTTTCGCCAGCGCTTTTCTATGATAGAATAAGTATGTATATTTATTCCTTGTTTTTACCTGACGACGTCAGAAAGTACGTGTTTCGAGGGTATGTATGTATGTGCATGTCTTCCGCACGTCCAATAGCCCTAACGACTTTTAAAATTAACGGTGTTAAAATCGTCTTAGTTGTCATAGTGACATAGGCATACAATTTTTTAAATAAAGCGCCTGCGAACGTAGAAAAACAGGGGATGGGACAAAATATTTTTGTATCATAATATGGGTATCAAATGAGTACGGACATCAAAGTCAGTTCACTTAAAGCAATCAGGTTTTTTGTTTTTAAGATAATTCTCTAGTTAGAATAATTGCTATGTATGTATATATTATAAAACATAGATCCTTCTTGACTCTATCATCAAGGCATTCCATTTCTGCTTTTCCAGATATCCACATTGATTTGTACCGTTAGTACCATCTCGATAAACAGCCGATGGCATTTCTTCGTCCAGGACATAATCTGCAAATGACAGATCGTTTGGGCCGTCTGTTGGCCCGATCGAGTTATTTCATACTGGCGTTTAAATGTCGTTTAAACAGACGATTGAAGTCTATTGAGAACTGTGGATTATAATAACCGTATAATTGAATAAGATTTGTTTCCTCTTTATATTTTTACCCACAAAGTCTCAGTTTTATAAACCGACTTCCAAAAGGAAAGAAGTCATCTATTCGACACGTATATATTTTTTTCTAAGACATAACAGAAATAAGCGGTACTGTGTTCTGGTTTGAAGCGAGTAAGGAAGGAAGTAAGGAAGGCAATAGGTACAATTGAATCCAAAGACGTAGCAACTGATCTGTGGTCAACCTCAGGTGGGAAGGTCTGATACCTTATCTGGTGTTGATTGCAAATGTCCATGGGCGGCGTTGACCATTTACCATAAGGTTTGCATGCTCGTTTGCTACTTCCGAATAATAAAAAAGTCGAATGAATAATAAATGCTATAGGTGAACACTTCCTAATTTCACCGAACATTTTTAACTGTTAACATAATATGTTAATAAGAGATAACGTATCTACACATGAAATACAACGATCCCCTAACGCCACTGTGAAAGGACAGTTTACACAGACGAACGATAACATAAAACCAACCGCAGTATAATTGGCTTCCCGACGATATTACCAGTTGTGGTAAAATCAATAATTTCTACAGCGTACATGAATCACGTTACCTAGTTTATCTTTATAGATTTTTAAGTCGATTTCCAGTTTTCTTAACGGAACATTCGTTAGAAGCGTTATTTAAAATGTTAATCGAATTTCAGCTGATTTCGCTCCAATTTGCTGGAAAACTTCGCGAGCGCGAGTAAGTGGGCACTACCGCCCATGGACATCTGCGATCAACACCAGATAAGGTTAGAATCCTATCTAAGTTTCTTACATGTGCATTGCTACTAGGGTTTGCTACCGGAAATTCCTTACTACCTACATTTATTTGCCTACATACGCATACCTACTACATGCATAATATACATGAAAAAATGAAAACCAAAACCCGCCCGAATTTATGGTGTACAAAAAATCCCGTTTCAGATCTCAACATATCTATAACCGCACCCACCCACTAAGCATTTATAAACAACAACATTGCTCACTTATAAAAATAAAAAAAAACAAACCCATCCGAATCTATCAATCAATCTTGTTTGCATAAAAAAAATCATAACAAAAACTCAGCTAATCTATAGTCGGACCCATTGAGCACGGACCATAAATCAATGACACCGTACAAAACATAGATAATGCAAAAAAACATGAGTAAGACCATCTGACTCACCATCCTTATGATCTGTAACCCCTAATTCAAATTTGACTTTCTAACGTCTACTGTATTGGAACAACGGTACAAAGGAATTTGGTACATAATGACACAGAAATAAGGACTTAAATAGCATGTGTGTACGGCCGAGATTGATTCGATGTGTTCAATTTGGCCGATATGGTCGTGTGCGGTACAGTGCCGACCTGAACATAATCAATTTGGACCAGCTAATTTATTAATTGAGCAATGAACTCCTTAATAACCTGAAACGCATCTGTCTGCGAAGCTAACATGATTAAAGGTGATTTGCTACTTACAGTGTCTGAGGTTCGAATCGAAAGCACACCAATTTTTTTAAATTTTACACTTTTTTTTACAGAATAAAAGTTGCAAACGAGCATGCAGCCTTAAAAGCAGTGATAGCCTAATGGTTGAAACTCGGCCTCTCAACCGGGGGGTCAGAGGTTCAAATCTTAGACACCTCTGATTTTTTGAAGTTATGTGCGTATTACAATTTAATTATCACTTGCTTTAACGGCGACGGAGAACAAGTAAGGAAATCTGCGCTCCTGAATTCTTTTAAAAAAAAAAGTTCTCAAAGGTGTGTGAAGTCTACCAATTCACACTTGGCCAGCGCGGTGGACTATGGCCTAAAAAGTCCGCTCATTCAGAGAGGAGACCCGTGCCCAGCATTGGGACAATAATGTGTTGGAGACATGCAGCCTTACTGACGGTAAGTTTCCAGGTCTGTCATCAACCCCATAATTATAAGGATAAGAGTCCCCCATAATCATCCTCAAACATGAGGTCAGCTAGAGATGCGTTGCTAGTTGCTACCCCTGATGACTAAGTCTGAACGCCTTGTATCAGAAGGTATATCATCCTCGCCCCGCCTTTTGAATCCATACACGACCGTGCTCAAAGCTGCCGTTATTAGGCAGAAACTGGTGTGGCGGTCATGCCGCCGGAGTAAAAGAGTTCTATCACCTTCAGACCTTCATCGTATTTGTGGTTTCACTCCGTAGGCACCACCGCCACACAAATATCTTCCTTATAACAACAGTGTTCAGGGCTGCTGTTTTCCGGTTTGAAGGGTGTGGTAAGGAAGCCATACTTATTCGAGGCATTCCAACTTAGTCCTCAGGGGTAGCAATGCATATGTGGCCGACCTCAGGTAGGACTGTGATCTTATCTGGGGTTGATTACAGATGTCCATGGGCGGTAGCGGCCACTTATCATCAGCTGGGCTGCATGCTCGTTTGCTGCTTCCATAACATAAAAGAAAACACACTAGCCGCATATGCCGCAGGCGCATGCCGCAGCCGCAAGCCGCACCAGCCGGCAATAGAAGCAATTAACGATGATATCATGCGCTGAGACGACGTTTATTGTACCACTTAACTATTGAACTCGATTTGTACGTAATGGAGAGATCTGGCAGCCGGTACTGAAATTTATATATACTACTCATATTTCACGTGATATTACTTTAAATAGACTATTAGTGGGATAAGTTACATTTGGGGTTGGGTTATATACATCAAAATGATTTGATATCATTGGGGGATAGAATGTAAACCGATCTAAATGAAGATTTGCTGTTAGTTTCAATGATAGAGTTGTTAAACTGCAATCATTGAAGATTACGATGTAGATGATATTGCATTTTGATCTACCAAAACTGATCGTCAAGAAATAATCTAAATAAATAATTGAAGTTTTAACTAAATGCATATGAAAGTATATACAGTACCTGCCTATAACAGAAATACAAAAAAGTCGTTCTGTCTGTTTGGCTGAGGCAATCATCTAAACGGCTGTAACGATTTCGACGGGACTTTCACTGGAAGACAGCTGACGACTTAAGGCGTAACTTAGGATACTTTAATTTTGGAAAAAAGCTTTGGCGCCCGCTCCACGCGCATACGGCCACCGTTGTGAGCGTTAATGTCGATTGCTATTAGGCAAATAATGATGTATGCTTTTTTACTACTTTAACGCGGGTGAAACCGCAAGATTCAGCAAGGACTAAATTATGAACAAGCATATGAACCGTGATGGTTTGGAAAAGATAGCAGACCATCAGGGCGACAAATGACCGGTCTGAATACAATGAAGAGACCCACAATTAATGAACAAAGACGGAAAAAGAACAGAAGTTGGTGATTAAATCTAGTATAGTTGTACCGCCGTGGTCGAACCAGGTAGCTGCCACTCATCGTAAAAATATATGGCCGATTTTTAATAGAAGAATAAAAAATACCGTCACCTAAAACAAGAGCAATGCAACGTAGACATGTATATGTATGTTGAAGCAGATATACGTAAAGGTTGTGCCGCTATAAACTGCATAGTCATAAACCGTTCTAAAAATTTAAATATCACAAAATATCTAATACCTAAATCTGGAGAAAACCAAGTAATTCGACCCCTCCTTAACAAAACCCATGAACAAAATCTCTAATAAAACAAGAGAAAACATATTTATCGGTTACTTTTAAGGCAGGCAGCCTTCGAAGGCGCAGGCCGTTCGAATCAAGTGTATCCAGTTTCACGGGTTAGTGATTCATGCGATGAAATGCATGCGAAATAAATACGCACGACTACATGAATAGGTACGGCGACAAAGATGTCTTCGGTTACATGGAGCCGTTTGCTAGAAAATGCTAGATAAACAATGATACCCTTACTGATAAATCGAATCCTGACCGCTATTTTAACACACTTTTATTAGCGTGTGTGTATGTTTGTAACGCAAATTTTGAACGTGATTTTGACAGACTTTGAAACGTCGGATTGTTTTGAATTTTTGCATACTTATGAAAAACCGATAACAATGAAAAAAATGTAAAAAAAATCCCTAAATAACACGCTTTTGTAAAAAATTAACTAAAAAGTAGAAAATAATTATAATAACAAAGCTTGAGCTTCTGTAGTCACAGATAAGATCAAAATCCTACCTTCGGTATACCACTGATACGTTGCTAACACTGAGGACTAAGTTGGGACGCCTCGAATAAGTACGTCTTCCTTATCATACCGTTCAAACCAGAACACAGCAGCGCTTAACACTGCTATTATAGGGCAATAATGGGAGAGGCGATGGTACCGTCGGAATCGAATCACATAGAGTTCTACCACCTTTTAAATGTAAACTTAACGAGCGACCATTCGAGCGGAGCCACGTAAAAAGTCTAGTGATTTAATATAGAATATGTATACTATGTGAATCTCTGCAAATTACGTCTGCATAAGAACATGAGATAATTTTAATCCTTAGGATATTTTAATTTTCAATTGAAGTCCGGCTGCAAGACAAAATCAACACCCACTGCGGTCACCAACACATATGGCCCGCGACCTTTGTTAGTAGTCCCCAATAAGATTATAGTCCCCAATAACACTATAGTCCCCAATAAGACCATAGTCCCTAAGGGAAAATCCAGTAGTAAACCTAAAAAAGCCGATGAGAATATTAAAAACAAAACTGAATTTGCACAAAGGTCTCGTAAAATTTTAACGGCGCTAATTAATGTGAATAAAACTCAAGTGGCTATGTAAATCGCATTATAATAGTAGTACAATATCGTATCTGTTTTCCAAGCTGTCATCATGTCATGCTCCGTTGTAAGATCAGCTCAGTAACTTCCTTAACTGACTTCCTTGCTGTTCATTGGACCTTAACTTCCTTGCTAATATTATGAATCAAATAGAAGTAAATCTTCCGATAGATTAGATAATAATATGCTAGATAAAAAACCGGCGATAACCTAATGGTTGAAACCTAATGGTTCAAATCCCATGCACGCAACGCAAATTGAAATAAAATATCGTTACATTAATAAGGTTGCAGTCAATTTTATCTCACACTTTATATTTAAATAATGGAATAATTACTATGGGTTTGTTCTAAATTTCGTATGAAGTTTAATACAATCAAATTTCAACAGTTAGAATCCGTTTTAGCGTTTCAATATCAATATCATGTTTACATGTATTCATCCCAGCCATTATCTTTACATGATCTTTAAACATAGGTAATGTGTTGTGTTGTTTTTTTTTGTACGTGTGCTATTACCGACAATGTAACACATAGTAGGTACAAAGTGCAGACATGATAATGTATAAATGGTTGATGGTTCCTACCGAGGCCTTCCTGCGCAAGTGTTGACGTCATCACCTTTACGTAAACTTGTTTCAATTGGTTTCTAGTTGATTGATGAATAAAAAAATGTTTGTTGTTGATGACTTTTATGCAACTAACTACCTACATTTTTTGTTATGGAAGATGCAAACGCATGTAAGTGACCACTGCCGCCCATGGACATCTGTGATTAACTCCAGATCACAGTCCTACCTGAGATCGGTCACAGATGCGATTCTACTCCTGAGGACTAAGTTGAACCGCCTCGAATAAGTATCCATCCACCGGTCTGCTGGAAGATATTTCTGATAGAAATAAGCAGTACCTTTGTACGGTCAT
>DWNY01000057.1:0-23172 GCA_018250635.1 Telegonus apastus | reverse complement strand
GTTTAAAGTTAAATATTTTACTAACTGACTATAAAATACAGTTACATATTTACGGCTCATTAAAAATATATTGCAAACATGGAGCATCCAATTAGAAAAATAACGTAAAATTTCAACATTTTTAAAAAACAGGCTAACTATGTATTTGTTTGTATCGCTTTGTAAAGTTTTATTTCACCGTGTGTGAACATCCTTATTCTAATACACTAAGCCTAATACGTTACGTATGCTATACAGGCGAGCCTTTGATGTATTAATTGAATAAAACATTTGGATGTGATATTGAAGCTTTCACCTTTTTATCATAAGCTCGAAAGTCATCGTATGACATCTTATGTTACGTCATGATCAGTCCTCGTTTTAGACGGCTTTCAGTATCTCGAAAAACTAAATCAGCCATATCAGTGTTTTACCTTTAAAACTTACTGTCGCTGGTATATACCACTCTAAATAGTGTACATCACACCTTCAAAATAACAATGACGTAAGTGCAAAAGAATTCGTCAAATCTTTTTTTTTTATAATATTGTATTGGCAAACGAGCATGCAGTCCACAGTGTAAGTGATCACTGACGTCACATCTGTAACTAACTTCATACGGAACAGGGGTTTTATCTGAAGTCGAGCACAAATGCGTCATTACTCCTGAGGACTAAAATCGCCTTAATGTAATTGAGCAGGTAGGTACACCCTAACAACGAAACATAAGAACTAAGTAGCATATCGTCGTATGCCAGTCGGTGCGGCGAACAAAATGCTCGCCCGGGTGAAGCCCGATGAGGCAACGCGCTCAGAGGACTCCGGTTGTGTTCCTATGGAGATCCTGGATTCCTCTTCGCAGTGCTGAGGACGGCCACCGGGAGAGTTTTAATGTGGTAAAAATCCCACATAACGCGGCGTCGCTCCCAGGGCAACGGGTACCGTTTGAAGGTTACCCCCTCGTGACAAAATAAATAAATAAAAGGTAGGTACTTCACGCTAGAAATAGGCGTGGCGGTGGACCTTCCCCAACCGAACCATACTTGTTCTTCCACCTGGCAAAAGACACTTTAAAGAGTGCCAAACTATTCAATGCAACATTGTCTCTCATGTGTCGGCAACACACTTAAAACACACTAAATTTCGCTAATGGAACTAGTGTCACTATCTAACGCATCTGTGGTTGACCTCAGGTAGCATTGTGATCTTATCTGGGGCAGATTACAGATGTCCCTGGGCGGCAGTGATGCATGCTCGTATAAGCCAGACTTTAAGACAGTGATTCAAAAACATTTTTCCGAGATCATGCTAGGTATTTTTATAGTATAGTAGGAATCGAGCATACATTCTACCTGATGGTAAGTGACTGTTGCCATTATAAAATGAGCAACCTACCGGAGGTCGGCTACAGATACGTTACTACACCTTAGGACTAAGTTAGACCGCCTAAGATAAGTATGTCTCCCTTTTCATACCCTTGAAAAATTAACAGAGCAGCGCGTAACAAGGCTGTCATGCTGTAAATATAAGTGTGACGGTATTGCCACCGAAATCAAACCACAATGACTCCTACTACCATTAATTTGCACTATTCGCACTTACAAAAGGTGCGATACTGAAATATCGTTACAAAACAAAAACCCCTAACTGCGCCAACGGACTGACGAAATTCTGACGAGTGAGAGAACAATATGATATCCAATTACAATGATTACCGCATTTATACGGATTTGTGTCGTAAGCCGGTGTCGGGTGTCGATCGATAGTCGGTCAAGGCGGTTCGTTGTGGACTAATTGTTTCTAATTAGCGTCTAATTTGCATAAGTCACTATGGCACAAAGGGAAATAGCCATGTCCCATATTGGGAAATGTCTTTGTGGTTAATTTCACCGTTTGCGTAAACGAACGATTTTATCTCGGAATCGTGAAATACCTACAATTTTCTATATTACCTAATTACTAATACCTAAGAATACTTAAGAATTGCATATACGTGAAAGTCTTACATTATTTGTAAGGGATGTTAATACTAGGGGTTTTTTTTCGCCTCTTCTCCATAACTAAACACCACGCGAAGTGGCGGTATATTATATTATTTACTGACTTTGAAAAATAATTCTGTAAAGGATTTCCTTTGAGTAAAATGTTCACGATTTTCATTTTGAAGTCAAACTAACGTGACTAACGTGACGTTAATTGTAAAAGCACATAATATATGAGAATTCATTACATAAACAATAATACTATTAGAAACACATATTAAAATTAGTTATTCCCAAAAACAGCTGGGACACTGATATCATTAACGATAACACTAAATTGCTTAAGAATACCGTAAAACACAACAATTACCTATAGTGATTAAGCTTTTCATCTCTCCATAACTACACATAAAAACTTAATCACATAAGCCATACACGAGTTCCAGCTAATCACGGATCACTTCCCATGGTTCAATAGGACAATGGACAATGGAATCGCGACCTTGGCGGAGAAAGTATCTATCTATCTGCCCTCGTTTTCTTGATCGGGAATGCATCTGACGCTGTAATGTCTACAATCCCATGCTACATGGATTTAATTTGAAATTAATCTTATCCGGAAAGGAAAAGCCGATTTAGTACTGCAATTTTTTATACGACTGAAGTAACAGTAAGTGATCACTGCTGTTTATAGACTTTTATGAAACCAACTCCGTATAAACAGGGGTTGTGCTTAAACTGGAATAAAGATGTCCTGTGAACTATGATGGTCACCTTATTTGTAAGTCAGTTCTATTTTATGCAAAAGATTGGTACGTCCGTCAATTGCTATACTTCTTCAGTCTGTATTTTTATATGTAATAACTAAAAAGTTTAAATCAAAATGTTCCACAAAAGCCAAACACACACACCGGTTTGATAGGCAGCGGGTTCCGGGTTCGATCCCGGCCAGACAGAATGTGAATGATGAACTTAGATATCTGTTCTGGTCGTGGGTGATCATGTACTCGTCTTTGTGTGTTTCTATGGCATCCACGACACAGGAGAAAATCCTACTGTGAAAATTTTTTTAATGATTCCTTCCGTCTATAATGTGGAGACATATTAAATTTAAATCAGATTTTTTGACTTTAAAAGGCCTGTGACATTACTTTATGACTTTATGATCATTTTTGATAAATGATCATCCCTCTTCATAATTGTGGTTGGAAAGTAAAATGACGTTACTGTACTCCGATTGTACTACGATTGTACAAAATTCACTTCATAAGGTCCACTTTGAAAAGCCATAAACATCTGTTCATTAATAAGAAAAAACCTGTTCAAACAGCCAGCGCTCCTCCTTGACCCCGTGAACTAATTTTAAAGCGATAATGATTTACACCTGGGATTTGTGGAAACAGATGTTCACTCAATGTTGTGACCGTCTAGTTAAAATGTAACGTGTAATATGTACGAAAATAGTTTTATTTTGTTAGCATTTCTTCGAAATACTAGTTGCTTATTATGTGATTTTTTGTTTACTTATTGATTTACATTTATCGATACATTGAATACTACACAGTAAGAATATGGGTAAGTTGATATAAAGTACGCATATTAAAAAGCACAGATTTTAAGTCCTTAATATTTTAATAAATTGACTTCTATAGTCAACCTGTTAGTTTTGAGATAAATATTTGAACATAAAGCGAAAAAAATATCATTTCAAAATGTCTCAAAATGTCTCAAAATATATTTTAAGATGTAACGGGTACTCACGATACGTTTCTTAATTTTGCCGATATTTCGACCCAGTTACATGGATACTATGGATAATATAGATGGTAAATATGTAAAATGTAATACTAGTCTAAATTCATATATCTCAAAATATAATTTCAAAATGTAATCTACTATAAAAATAATTGGTAAAAGAACTAGTTAATCTGTGCAAAATATTACCTAAAACATTCCACGATGAAAAGCGAGTATTGCAGACCCACCCCTCTCATACATATACATAGAAACGATTAAACTAGACAACATTTCTAAACCAGACTTCAGATTAAGCGCATACGGACTGTTGAAAGAATTTGGGTCTGGCACGACTTTTAATTTGTCGCGCAGACATTTTTTTATCGCCGGCGTTATGTTAATTAAAATTAATTACAGTCAGACGCGAGTCGAATGTATAAAAAACTGGTAACGTAAAACTCTCCGATTGGATTGACAGTCCGAAGTGCAATTAATCCGCACACTTTCACAGCGCATGCAACTGTTTTCAAAATTGCATGTCGATTAATTGGCGATTAATTTTAGTTTCCACGAAAATATTTCATAATAAACGCTTCACAATAAGTATGAAAAACGTGACGTCAGTCTGCTAGTGTCAAGTTTACTTGGATAGATACAACAACTTGTTACTTCCCTCGGGAATAGTCTCAGGTATCATGTAGGGCATCATGAATTTATCATCATAACTAAAATATGCAACGATTATTATAAATAGAAAATAATTATATTTTATTATGAAAACAGGTATTCTTGTATAACATAGTCGTCATCAACCCATTACTGTCCCACTGCTGGGCACGGCTCTCCTCTCAGAGTGAGAGGGCTCTTAGGCCATAGTCCACCGCGCTGGCCAAGTGCGAATTGGTAGACTTCACACACCTTCAAGAACTTTTTTTTAATGAACTTTCAAGTGTTCGGGTTTCTTCACGATGTTTTCCTTCACCGTTAAAGCAAGTGATAATTAATTTCTAATACGTATATAACTTCGAAAAGTCAAAGGTGCGTGCCTGGGGTTTGAACCTCGGACCACCCGATTGAGAGGCCAAGTTTCAACCATTAGGCTATCAGTGCTTGTTGCTATTGATGCCTAATGGAAATCAGCTATTACCGATAATGACGCTGCCGATACTAGGCTTTGGACCGGTGAACATTCAATGGCTGAAGATACTATGGTATTTCTTTTCACAAAATCCACAATAAATAATATCATAAAATAACACAAATTGTAATTAATAAAGTTCATGCTATAAATAATATGGATGTTCATAAAAAGGATAACCGTTTTTATAAATTAAAACATATAAAGTAAACGAATACTAAGAAATAATGCTGCTAGCAAATACTACTTAATACATAGTAATGTGTAATAATGAATAGGTAGATTCACGGTTGAAGCTAATTCAATGGACACGACCTGAAAGATTTCATGGGCTAGGACTAAAACACTAATTTCAAAAGAGCATAACAAAATCAAGTCAAGTGTCAGTAAGACAAACATCTGCATAATGAATGTATATTTCTGTTCTGGTTCTAGGTGTTTGAGTATTCCTGAAAAAATCGTAGTATGGTGGTATGAGTGTAGAAAGCGTTATTATTGCTATTATGATTACTACTTGTTTCGAGAAACAAGGCAGGCTTTTAGTAAATCGGGCGATGAAAATATGAGTTCTAGAACTAATAGTACCAACAACAATGGCGTGATGAACGCTAAATGGTACCTACACAGCCATGCTTCATGAAGACTGTATTTATCTTGGCGAAGATTACCGAGTTTCTTTGTGGACTCGAGGATCGCATTGTGCGATTTCCCCGACAATACCACTACAACTTTTACTTTATACTCTCCATTTTAAAATGTTGTTCAGTTTTTGGGTGGAAACAAATTTCGTCACTGTCAACTCATTAATGGCCAGATGAAATGGAACGGACGCAAGAGAAAAGAATATTGAAATGCGCACAGCCCCACGCTTAAAGAAACGTCGAAGATAGAACGTAGATAACAACGCAGATAGATGAGTGACCGCTAGTAGCAAAATTTTTATGTGCGCTTTCGTGCTTCGGGTGTCATGTTAAGCCATCGGTCTCGGTTTTTATTATTGGACAGCAGTCGTTAAATTCGTCATCGGAAGTCTTATGGGCGGTTTGAAAACATCCGGCACGGGTTGGCCTCCCTTCACCACACATTGGAGCAGCATAGTGGAGTACACTCCAAAACTTCCCCAGTCGTAGGAAGAGACTCACATTCAGCAGAGACACAGAGTTGCGGCGAACCATAATTTACTGCCGAAATACGTGTAAGCTGGTAGAATGTTGTACAAACAATATTTTAAGTACGATCGTAACATACAATTTTAGTTGTTAAGTATTTCGAGTTAGTTTGAGGGAAAATTGGAAATAGTTATTTCATTTAACCACGTATCCGAACTTTCCAACTTTGCCGTCCAAACTTTTTCAATATAGACTTATTGGATGTGTTGCATCCCAAAGTAATGCAACTACCTAAACATTTTATTATGCGTTCAGTTTCTTTGCATTTCTCAGTCTCTTCAAAAGTTGTAAAACTTTTAGTGGAGTCATATTTACTGATCAGCCATCACAATACTAAACATGAAAAAAGCGACATTAGATATATCCTGTAGAGGATAAACCAGTTAACGCCTATAACTGTGATTAATTAGAAATTTAATTCACATTAAGAGTTTGCGAAACAGGCTTAAACAAACGTTATACCAATATTTGTTCAAACCATCTCCAGTTATGTTTGCCTATTTGCCAAACGTATTACTTGATTCAGATGCGCTATCAAATTACATTTCACTACATCTTATGGTGTGTTGGTATTTAGTAGTATGGTTGTAAATCATTTGCAAAATAGAACGAGATGGTTCGGTACCAATTTCTAGCGTGAAGCGGTTCTTGTTTCCTTGGATGGGTGAGGTTGCTGGATCACTTACAATAAAGCGACCATTCCAATCCTCAGCAGCAGCTACACATCGATTGGTTTCAGATGGAATTTCTATTCTTCTTTATTCTTATAAAAAAAACAACTGTGGAATTTAATTTTATTTTCATATAAAAATCAAAAATAGCGCCGACGAAGTGTAGACTTGAACAGCTACGGGTTTATTTTTTTAATCGTCAGGAAATATCTATGTATGTATATACAATATATGTACATACTCAAATATAGTGGTGTCGGTAACAGTGTCGCGAGTTCAATGATTTTTACCATCTCAAATGCTCAACGCGCTTAAAGAAGTTTTCACTTCAAAAATTTATTTTGATGATTAATAATGTCTTATCCCGTCACAAATATTAAAAATGTAAAGATAAGTCAAACAACTTTAATTCATGTTATTTAGTTATTAAATTCATCTCATAAGTATCAAAAACTAATGGTCAATCTTCATGAGTAAAGAAGTATCCAAGCGTAGAAAGCATTTATGTACTATTCATATATGTAGATAGATAACATAATATTATGTTAGATTATCAAAACTGAAGACGAGTTTCATACCAAGATACCATAACGTTCAGGATTCGAAATTGATAAAGCAGTGGCTCTAGCAGCGTGTAAAATCGTATCCTCCTTCAGACTTGCGGAAAATAACATCGGAAATATCATTACGTGCTGATCCGCGCTGATGCCCTGGTAACGAGATGCCTTATTTGATGGTATGGTATCATCCTGGAGTTTTGTTCAACGGCTTTGTTTTGTACTTGTACGTGAAATTTATTGATAACTCACCGTTCCTATTATTTTTGGTACAAATTGCTTAACGTAATATTTTGTTTTTCTTTTTCAATATGGTAGAACTTTTAATAGTTCGCCTACACACATCACCGGCACCCTTAATTCTGCCTAATAACAGCAGTATATTAGCAGTTATTAGGTACTCAAATCAGAGGAAGATTGATCAATTTTTTTATTGTTAGATTACAAATAATCTTTCTATTTATAGACCTTTATAAACATTAAACATGTAGGGAATTAAACATGTGACAAACACTCTCAATTGATAAAAATCGCATAATAATAATCGATTGCGTAGTTTGAAAGATCTAACTGTAGAGAAGCGGGAAGTGACTTTGTCTCATACAATATAGATATCAGAACTTGTTAAAACTGTAACAAAGAATTACGTACACAGGACAGTTTTATGTCATCACGATCCGTTTCGTGCTGGATCGGAATTCTTCCGCAGAAAGTCCGCTCCGACGCTGCGATCAACCGTGCGTAGTTTTTGTCGCAGATAATAATCGAATGAAACACAGTAAGCGCACAAGACATTTCTTGCTCAGCTTATTTCTTGACTTGGTAATACGATGTGTAGAAATATCGATTTATTATTTATATTTTTATAATAGGGTTCCTCTATCCTATTAATATCCATCTATCCTAAATACAGTAACGTGAACAGTTAATAGTTATCCTGTATGAGAGAATGGAGTGAAATAATATTGAAATTACCGAATATTTCACTCAGCACTGCGTATCAAGATTTCTCAAATTGATAGGAAGCGATAACCCCCCTTGTGGTCGCTGGAGGCCTACAGGGGAAGGGACCCTGAAGATACCACGGAAAATGGAATAATGTTGAAGTCGTTTAGGAGGCGACTGTTGATTAATACTTTTGTAAATAGACCTTGATCATATATGTTTTTCTGTCTAAGGAAATCTTTGATATTATACCTGGGCTATAGTCAATACAAGGTTGAGAACCTCTGAGTAAATTGAAATGTTTCTTGAATAACTTTATCTTTATGTTGCTATTGCAACATTCGTACATTAACAGTAACATAGTCCAACTAATCACCAACAACGACCCATTTAGTTTCATAAAAGAAGTCCATTGTTTAAAATCTAGTGCGTTTCACGAATTCTACGCTGATAACCTCCTTGAAGCCGACAGTTTAATGGTTTTCTTAATGACACTACTGTTCAGGCCTCATTAAAGATCGGTCACTGTACTGAAAGCACAATGAATGGCCAATTTGTTGGTCATCCTCATTTAGTACTTTAGTCGAAACGTAAAAAAAATTTGGGACCTAATTCCAAAATGATGGAGTACCTATTTGTAAATGTCTTTAGTCAGGTTCTGCAAATCGCAAAGACTACGATGGGAAGGACATATAGAAATAATGGACGGTGCTAGAGCAAACATCAGTGACTGGACCCCACAGCAAAAAAGACCCAATGGAAGACTCAGGAAGGGTTTGGAAGGATCGTGTGGAAGAAGATCTTAAGACCATGGACAGAAAAACAGCTTGGAAGAGGGAACCTATGATTAGAGCGAAGTGGAGGTAAATCGTTGAGGAGGCCAAGACCCGGAAAGGGTTGTAGCGTCGGAAGAAGAAGATTTGTAAAAACCAACATGAATATAGGCACCTAATCTTTTTAACTCGGAGTTATAGAAAAGTTCATTGACCTATTAGGTTTTTATAACGCTTTTATTAGATTCAGCTGTATGTATGTAACGGAAACTTTGAACATGATTTTGACCAACTTTGGGTGGATGGATGGATGGATAACGATGGATTAATTTGAAACTTTGCATACTTATCAAGGACCGCTGACAATGTAATAATATGAAAAAAATACTAAAAAATAAATAGTAAATAATAGAAAAAAACTCAAAAGCATAAAATAATAATTGTAAAAAAGCGTGAAGTGCTTTTTGAGATATGAAAATTATAATCCTTCTACTCACCTGTCTGTCTGTCAATAAAATGTTTGTAACTATTGACACCATGCACCCCACGCTTGTTGTTACAATAATTATATTATATTTTTTAGTTCGTTTTTCACAAAAGCGTGTTTTTTAGTTTATTAAACTATTATTTATTATATTTTACTTACTCGTAGGTATTCAGTATCAATCATAAATCTCTCCGCATTTCTCAACCGCGCAAGGTAGGCAAATATTCGACCATAAATTATGAACATAGTATTCTGATTTCCTGACAAAGAATCCTTCACGATTTAAATAATTCACTGTATTAATATTAAAATTTATTTATTTGAAGATAACATTCCTTTCTTACTCATCACATCATCTACAATATCAACATTGTATATCCAAGAAGATATACCTACTAAATAACTAGCGACTACGAGCAATACTTTATAAGTCATACAAGGATTATCAGACCATACGAATGCTGCGATCCCCGAAATGCTAATAAGGTTTCTATTTCATTAACCACTGATAGCCTGATGGTATTAATTTCGGCTTACACTGGATTGATTTTATATAGAGACTAGCTGATCCTGTCAAACTTAGGTCCGCAGCTGCACATAGGCATATACTAAGGTTATTTAAGTTTTTTTTACAATATAGAAGTAGCAAACGAGCATGCAGTCCACCTGATGGAAAGTCGCCACTGCCGCCCATGGACATTTATCGACCCCAGATAAGCTTAAAGCTTACCTGAGGTTGGCCACAGGCGTTGCTACTCCTGAGGACTAAGGACGCACAAAGTATCAGTGGGTGTTGATGGTGTACAAGGGCTACCCATCTCCGGGATATCATCCCTGAGTCGCCTCCTACGACATACACGATAAGACAATACACGGCATGAAACCATAATTTTTTCCACCATTTAGGAATAATATTTTTATGTATCGAATACAATGTCTATTGAACTTAAAGACAGAAAGACCTATCGGAACCATACATCTTCAGATACATTTATATTCGGAACAGAAACTCGAGCATTCTTTTAATAATTCAGCGAGAAGATGCATGGTATGCAGCCCGTCTGCATTTATGATGATATGAATGAAATCTGTCTTTTAAAAGTTTAATTTTCTTCAATTAAATTACGGGCGATAAGTCAGAAAAAAGCTTATGCTGACTGTATGAGTGAGGTTTGGTGTGGTTTTATATTATAGATTTTCGTTTGCCTACGTTCGCTCCTAGTATAGTTTTTCATATTTCACAGTAAACGAAAGATATTTTCGAAGTGCATTGTTCTGTATGTTATGTTTTGTGCACCGCACACTTTTAGACTTACGTAAATGTTGTCTAAATCTATTTGTCCATTACTGACTCACTGATGGGTGATCTCCTCTCAGACTGAGAAGGCTAATGTAGACTTCAGAAACCCTTGAGAACTTTTTTAAAGATTTATCATATGCCTTGGTTTTCTCACGTTGTATTTCTTCGCTGTTAAAGTAAGTGATCATAAATATCCAATACGCACCATACTCATAAATTTTGAAAAGCATATAGAATTATCCAAACATAAAGAAAGCGTGCCTGAGATTCGAACCTAGAACTTGCTTGGTATCATCATAACATCAGTAAATAAATATATTATTTACCTCTTTTAATAATATAGAGTACTATTTTCCAAAACATTGAAAAATGTGAATATAAACGAAATAAATAAAACGATTCATTTTATTTTACCGTTTTAAGCTTCTCATTAATGAGAAATCCGATCAACAAGGCCAACAAATTGGATTAAAGCTGATAACAAGATTTATTGACCAATTTTATCGGTAAGAGAAAAACAAAGGAAAATTTTCGCTAATTGAAGTAGCAAACGAGCATGCAGTAAAATATTTAGTTCCTTTCCCCCATTTTTCTTCGTTCACAGGGTCCATATTGAAAATTGTATCGCCTATGTTACTATGACAACTGAGACGATTCTAACGACACCTCATATGTTAAAATCCTTCAAGCGTTTTGGGCTGTGGGGCGTACCAAAGAAATGGGTATACGTACATACATAGATATATATGGTGAAGGTACATAAATAGATACGTCGCTCGAAAAACATTACCCTCCTTATGACGCAGTCGGGTAAAAATACGATCTAGTCCCAACCTAAAGTCAGCCAACGAAGCTTTGTTCCCCCGAGAAATAAATTGGAATGCTTTAAAGAAGCGTCACATCCTAACACACAAAAAACAACATCAATACGTAACACAGTTTTATAAGGTAGAAATAATTACGACGGTAGTACCTATTTATATATTATGGAAGTAGCAAACGAGCAAGCTCCGCTTAGTGGTAAGTGGCCACCGGCGCCCATGGACATACGTAATCAACCCCAAATAAGATCAGTCATACCTGAAGTTGACTAAGTTAGATCGCCTCAGACAAATATGTCTCCTTTCGAACGAGAACACAGCAGCAACACTGTAGTAAGGCAGAAATATGTGTGACAGTAGTGCCTCCGGAGTCGAACCACAGATGGTTTAATGTTTAAAGTATAGTGAGATAACGGGGATAAAAATGTACCTGTGAATCATTTTATCAATTGCAGCACTTAGCAAAACAGTGGCAGATAATGGATGCTTGTAATGAATCGTCTAAATGTAAATTACCAGATGGATTTAATGTATATACCTAAATCGTTAAATGGAGATTTCGTGTATACCATAAATGAGTTGTTTCTGTAAATATAAATTTGAATTAATTTTAGTTCAGCGGTTTAATGATAAAATTGTTTTTGTAATTACACACAGAATTGACTTTAGTCCCCAACTTTTAGCATCATCGCTAAGGTGAACGGAACCTGTATAGTCCCTTGTATTTACTTAAAAATTCCATCATAAAAGAATTAGCCATATAACCAATACCATGTAGGTACAATGTACAGACAGTAGTCCTAGTAAAACATAAGTATATATATGATATTTGCAAACGTGAGTTTCAAGCAGTTATTATAAATGACAGACAGACATTTCAGGTAAATTCCAGCTTTTCTAGCACAAAGATGACACGAGAGCATTGCGGATCATGCATATTTTATGTAATTTCTTGGAAACAAGGAATTACCTACTGGTTTAGTGAAAACTAAGTAGGTACGGATCTCTTTGTGAAATTGAATGCATTGCAGCGCTTTGTGAAATAAGTTCTATAGAATATCATAGATGAGTAGCCCCATGGGTTGTATAGACCTCAACCGATCTACGAAGTTAAGCAACGTCTGGCACGGTCGGTAGGTGCATGGGTGACCGCTAGTGGCAGAATTTCATGCGCCACGCTTCGGAGGGTACGTTAAGCCGTCGGTCCCGGTTGTTATCATTGAATAGCGGTCGTTATACCTCATAGGAGGCCTTATGGGCAGTTTCAAAACATCTGACGGGTTGGCCACTAACCCGTCCCCCCTTCACCAACATACATTGGGACAGCGTGGTGGAGTACGTTCGAAGCCTCCCCCAGTTGTGGGAAGAGATCCGTACCCAACAGTAGGACATTAATGGGCTGATGAAGACCATTCAATGATCAATGTTTACCTACAAAAGTTCTTCCATTGTCCGTAATCGATTAACGAGGTCGCAGATGTTTTATCAAATTTGAACAAGCACTTAGCGGAACTTGCGAATGCTAATGCATGATTCGTTGCAGCACGATTTCCGTGCTTAAATTAGGGATGTCGATTCTGAAGTCGAATTGTCGATGAATCGATTTTTTAAGCAAAAATATGGATCATTTTAATCAATAATAAGCCATGAATAAATTTAGAGAATGTAATATCGATAATCTGTCCTAAAGTAAAAGTAAAAAGTACTTTATTTTACGTCTTGATGTCTCGTTTTCAAATTACGAGTCCGTAACATAGCAATTCGATATTATTGAGTATTATTATTGCAAATAAATTTTTTAAACTACGAATCGATTTCAAAATCGATACTTTTAGGAAAGACCGCCATCCCTAGCTCAAAAGTTTTTGTTCGTGCAACGTCCCCAATAAGTTACTTTCTTAACTTTTTATAATTCTTTTCAAATAGATTGTGTTGACACGATTCTTTGTTAGAAGAAATATGAAATCGAGTGATGTACAAATGATCTTTTTGTCCCAAGTTAGTTTCAAAAATGTCGGTGATTCCTGCAATATCATTATGTATCCAAATACAATTCTGTGAAGATTAAAAAGGTGCAAAAACTAGAATGGTCGTAAGTTGTAATTGATCAGGAAGTTAGTGTGGTGTCCTTATAGATAACAGATCTCACGTAAAGGATTTGGAAGGAAGTTAGGTAAAAGTAAAAACACTTACTTCAAAAACAGCAATATCATGGACTTCCAATATAGAAGACCCGTGATCTGAACAAAAATAAGTAATAGAAATCAGCACATTTACTTGTGCTTCAAGCGGTAACTCAGAAAATGCATTAGGAGCCATTAACATTGAAATGTAGAGATAGATTTAGTATAGTCTACTTTTCTAGTCCTTGTCCTTTGACCCACTCGTCAAATTGAACACTAGGCATTAAATACAACATCTAAGGACTAAACAGGAACGCCTGATGATTTTTTTATACTCTATGCTCTAACTTAATCAGATACTGTGTTGGCTACATTACTTATATCCCAGTTCTCACTATTAATGATCGCCTGATTAATTATACTTAGCTTGCTCCCTTCAAATCCGAACACAGCAGCTTATCGTTACTAGTAACAGAAAAAGTAGGTAAGTGTGACGGCGATAAAAAGCAGTTAAACCTTCAAAAATTATCTTCTAGCATACTTGGTGTGGTAAGGGAGACATACTTATTCGAGGCCTTCCAACTTAGTCCTCAGGGTAGCAACGCATATGAGTTGATTCCAGATGTCCGTGGGCGGCAGGGGCCACTTACCATCAGATGGGCTACATGCTCGTTTGCTATTTTTAGGCAGTGAAAGCCTGGTGGTATAATCCGAATCCAAATCGGGAGGACTGACGTTCGACTCCAAGAACCTAGGTTGCTTAATTTTTCAGTCTATCGTCGTGAGTGTTTACAGTTAGCTTTGAACATACCAACTTTACTTACATTCAAATATATACGGTGAAATAACGTTTCACTCTGACTATAAAATTAGCATGTTCCACCCCAATACCCACATCTCGGAACCCTCGAACCGAAGCAGATGCGTACGCGCACAGCGCTGCGTTTCAAGGGGCCTTTGTTTCCGAGTTTATTAATTAGGGTTGTCACTTTACGTCTTTACTGGCAAAATTTAAAAAGTTTTTGGCCATGAAATATATGATATTCCATTACAACTATAGGCATAAGTATAAGGAAGTTATAGTATGGTGGTATAATAAGACGAACCGGCTTTTGGGTCGAAATATCTGACTGATAGTCTTTTTAGCTCATACAAATGAAATGTTTGAATATAATATAATAGAAAAAAACCTTAAATTTGAATGTGAATTCGACTCCGAAGGCACTACCACTATATTTCTGCCTAATAACAGCAGTGTTAAACGTATCTGTGGCTGAAGGGTAAAGGACACATAGGTACTTATACCAGGTCTTCCAATTTAGTCCTACGGCGTTGCAATGAATCTGTGGCTAACCTCAGGTTGAACTCTGATCTAATCTGAAGTTAGTTACTAATGTTACACTTACAATTAGATGGGTTGCATGTTCGTTCGCTAATTCCATAATTAAAAAATAAATATTGAAATCCAGTTTTGTAGCCTGACAACCCTAAATGCAACGCTATTGTTGCACAAGCACGCACTTAGTTACATAACACGTGAAAGGTATTAGGATTGTTTCGCACTGGACTAGCTTATTCTGGTCTAGGTTTACGCCAATTCCTAGGCCTTCAATGGAAGATGGCGCAAGAAGCCGAAGTAACAATAGTACAATGTTTTGTTTCACAATTTCGTATTAATTTCGGTTTCAAAGAGTTTGAATGAAATGTGGTTCACTTAAAACACATACCTAGTTTGATTCATAAAGTTAAGCAATGTCGATCGCGGTCGAGAAATGGATGGGTAACCACTTATAGCTATAGAATGTTTTCTGAGCTTAGATAGCGATGGGTTGGCTACTAATTCATACTAACATCCATCAACCCTCATTGAAGAAGGGTTGTATACAATATGTCGTTTAAAGAAACCCGCACTGAAAATGGATAACATGAAAGGGTTGCAATCACGGATCTATTTCTACATCTCAAAAAGGCCGGCCGGAACATTTGATAGGTACCTTAATATCGTGACAAAAGGGTCCGTATGATCAAAAGCGAAAAACACAAAGAAAACGCTTTAATTTCGGCTTATTGCAAAAATATTTGTTCTAATTCCGTAATGCTGGAAATACCTTTGCGATGACGTCTTGGTAGAACGACTCCATTGTTCTATGTGAACACATCCATAGACCCTACACTGACACCTGAACACACACGCTATCAGGTTTCATTAATTAAGCACCATTGTGTGTCATTCACCGGATTACCGGTTCAAAAGCTGTTTTTACGATACTCTTTAAAGGTAATGCTAGGAATTTTCTCGTTTTTATTATTGAACTGCTCAAAGCTAGGTTAATTCAGGTGAAATAGGTTATTAGTTTCTTGTAATTGCTATATTGAAAAAAAAACGGTTGTAATTTTCATGCGAGAATTAAGCGTTGTCTTAATTAAACTAAGTTACATCACATTATGGGATTTTATTTTTACTTATTATTTCATTGAATGTCATTTTCTAAAATAAAGCTCATTTCTAAAACAAAAAATTTCCTATGAAAGTTGCGACATGTAGGTACCAAGCCAAATCCCAAAGAAGGTAAAACTTCAAAAAGTAGAAAAACAGGAAAAGAATGCACTAAGTAGATTCAATCATAGTAATTGTTTCTAGACGGAATTCTAACAAAAAACATTATAAAATGGCCACAGTATAGCAAGGCAACGAAGCCATATCAGGTTGGTTTAAATAAAAATAAGCTTAAGTTAAGTAATCAGTTCCCGTCACGTCTACTTCCTGCGATATTCTTATCTAGACGAGTTTAAAAGAAAATACACGGAAATACTAAAATTAGAGACACAAAAGAAATTACTAACTCATTAACTGACTCATTTCACGTCACAAGGACTACAGGTTAGTTCAAGTTACAAGTAATATTAATGGTCATAGTGGTAGGTACGCCGAAAATCGCATTTACATACTTATGTCTTTGTTAGATACTTGATATAGGTCGTCTTAGCTTTGCTAACATTTCAATGAATTTAGTCATATCAGCCAGAATTTCAACATTGTTTTCCTCAATAATAAAAAATATTAACGACGGCCAAATTCACTAAGTTAAAACTAAATTTATAGGTCATATATTTTGTAGATCGTAAAGAATTTAGCTGAATATTAATAAATGTCTCACCTAAAAACCTAACATAAACACTTTAAATTGTTCATTTCTTACCCAAAGTATAAGATATCTTGAAGAAACACTCATAAGTAACAAGGAACGTAGTGGTCACTTAATAATGGTTAAATAGGTTATATAGGATTTACACTTCCATATAACAGTTAGGCTCTTAGTGTCCTTACATCATATTATTTGCCTAAAATATGGCTCAAACTACGACAAATAAAGTTGATACAATATACAGTTATGAACTTGATAAGAACATAAATTACACCCAAAAAGTCAGAGCAAAAAGTATAACAAAAGCATGTACCTAATATGAACAAACCTCACAAAATAGTTTACAAGTTTCTTAACTCGATTCTTAATCTCTCCAAAAATAGGACACTGCTAAAATCAAAGGATGGATGATCACACAGTAACGACTAACTATATGACGCTACTATATCGGATTACAAAACCCCAACTTACCCGCATCCTGTTCCTTAAATAGAGTAGCTAGGGATGATCGATATTGGTAAAATATCGATAATTCATACATTTAAATATCGTAGTCTCGATTTTTAATAAGCTATATTTATTGATTTATTTTACAAATCGCGGAGTTCATTAAAAATTGCGTTATATTGAATTGTATCTATGTATGTTTTTATATTTTCATTAAGCGTAATATAATTAAGAAATTAGTAATTGTTGACAAGTGTCAATGTTGAGCAGTGCTATCGTTCTGACGAGTTTCTCGCTAGATCTTGGGGAATCACGGGATATCAGCAAAATATTAGTTTTATAGTTAAAAAAATAATGCCTATTTAGCGATTTCTAGACATTAACTATTTAATTTATCATCGATCTTACAAAATATCGGTATATTTATATTGAAGCATCGATATTAATATCGATCATTCCTAGAGTAGCGTTTTCTACTGTCTTCAGGGATCAAAATAACAGACTCGAGAATCAACTGAATCGCGCCATAATCCTGTTAAGGGTTTATGAATGCATGAATGACGCCATATAAAAATAATTAAGTGTTTATTGCTTGCATAAAGAAAACGCCTATAACAATATATACGTTTATTTGAAAGAGGATAAAAATAAATATACTTTCCGGAAGAAAAAAGTATTATTCTCCAACGTAGGTAACTATAATTAAGTGGGTATGTTAATATATTAAAATGATAGGTACCTACGTATTTCAACACGAAATCAACTCCAAAAAACACGTATTATCTACTAAAATCAATCAGCAATGCTGAAGGACTTAATGACACAGAAAGGGAAGGTCTTCAAATGATTTCGCTCTTACCACATACTCAGATTATCTATATTGCCCATATTTCCTATCTCGAAAAATGTAGCAGAATAACAAGTGTCCAGTACCCACCTAAGATCTACTTTTCTAATATTAGATTAACTTGCATGTCAAATCTATTAGTATACGAACAATATTATTGACATTGGCAACAAGAGCCATCCGTGCAGATAGGTGCGTGCTGCCGTCAATAAAATCTGAGCGATGTTTAGAAAAGCGGTATGCGGCAGTCAGTGCTATTTCTAGCAATTATGCTGTAAAACACACTAATGATTTGGCGTTAACGTATCGTATATTATACAATTACACTCATTAGTGTAACAGAACTGCGCAAGTAACGTATCGGTTTTGTAAGATTTATTTCATGTGACGGCATGTACATACGATTAAGTTCAATGACACACATTGTTGACTTTATTGTGCACATCGTGGTAAACCATCCAATGTAGTGTTTGATTTAATAAACATATTAAAAACTAGCTGACCAGGCTAACGTTGTTCTGCCATTAGTACTTAAAAGTTTGTCCGTGAGTCAGTAATGTTTTTACAATAACGCCATCTACTAAGGTAGAACTATTCGCATACGTACGTAATTCGACGTAAGAAAATTTATTCCGATTTTAAATTGTAATAACTTTTGATAGAGTGGATCGATTTATATTAAATAAAGCCTAAATGTTAAGTTAAGACTCGTACTATCAATATATCTGCATTTCTATGAATTCAATCCCGTTGTTTTGGCGGCAAGTAATTTTAAACACACAGACAGCGAGCACGAGTTACATTCTTATTACATATACAGATCATGATAATTCATGCTAACAGATGAACATAGAGGAGAATGGGGAGTTTAATAAAAAAAAATACATGAAAACGTTATATTAAGTTAAAGAAAACCGCAACTAAATGTAGTAAATCTACTTCACGTGTGGCACCAACGCTCTAGCGAACTATATTATCTGCATTTGTGTTCAGCAGATTTGCTTATTTTGCCACATGTTTAGGCTTGCGGCGTGCTCATTGTTGTCAATCAATAATCATGTATTTTAATGAGGAATTTTATATTTGGGACGATTTTATAATAACAGTATTTAGGAGAATCTAATACCCTCGTATTTGTCCTTTGAATTACTTAACAAAGTACTATTTTGATTTATATTTGTGATAAACATGACAGAGTTATTTGTTACGACGATAATCATAGTCCTTCGTCGCGTTTTAGGTTTCTCTACAGAAAGATTCACTGTCACTAAGCCTACTGCTATTAGCTGAACTAAGTACTCATTTTTAACTGTTTACATAAAATACTTATCTACTTACATAGTCCTACCAAACTTTTGGTTCGTCACGTAAAAAAGAACACGTGTCTTTTTTTAAACGCAAGAAACGCCCTTCCCGTGCCCACGGTTTGTTTCACAGGTGGCCTGTATCAACATAACTTCGTTTATTTATGTACGGACGATTTTTAGACCCTCGAATTCCCAAAGTTCCAAGTTATGTACAAAATAAACCTCTCCACTCTTTTCATCAAATAAAATTAAGCCGGTCATTGAAAATTTCGAAGAGGCATTCGGCTGTATGAGTTTGAAAGTGGAATAGAAATAAGCATTCTGTAACGACTTGGTCATTATTGTCTATGGTCTATTAAAACAAACATTAAAACCAAATTAAGATTGCATATCTCCTGGACGTTGAACTAGTAATGTAAATCTTGGGTAAGTAAAAGTTATATTATTTTATAGGTAGATAGATAGGTACCTATTTCTCCTATTGTCTTAAGTCGTAGTAACGAAATAAAAAAATCAAATACGAAAAAGTTTTATTAAAAAAAATTGTCTATAAAAATTACAATAAAATTAATCATTCCTTTCGTTTATTTTTATGTATTAATCACATCACGTCAATACTTTTACGTATCACCTGACAACTGTAATCAACCCCAAATACCTAGTTAAAGTCCTCAGGTTCTCCAAGTTTCCAAGCCGACTAAGATAGAATGCCTCTGTCGTTTTAGTTTGTAAATTTCCGACTACATTATAAAGTAAGTATTTGCTTCTCGTCACTTGATAAGACCGCGAATAAATATGATGCCCGCCCTGTGTAAACTAATTACGAAGATAAATGCTTCAACTCGACATTCGAGGCGTTATCATTGATTCTGCATACAACGTCGCATGCTTCGCTTTTAATCTTTTGAAAAATAAACCATTTATTAGTCAATGTCAGTCGAAACCTGACATATTTTCTCAGTTGGTCCATAGGCAGTGGGAAAACCGGCTTGACGGGGACCGCGAGTCAACAGGTATAGGGCACTGACCTACAGTCGCCGATGCATAGTATGAATGGCACTGCCGACGTCGCCCAGAATGGGTGCAAACGTTAATGAATTATCGATTTTAGAACGAGGAGATCCAAATAGAATAAAGAAACATTCGAATCGAAACTCGTGACATTCGATTTTTGAAATCATTCCGATTTAATTGAGTTTATATCGTTAACTAGGTAATAAGCTCACGACTACCAAAAAATAGTTACTTTTCACAGATAATTAATGTATGCACTAACGTACATTTAACATAAACATTCAAGTGTGACTAGTGTGTGCATAATAAACAGTAGCTGTAGTGAGCACCGCATCTGTATATGAAAGCAGATAACAATCACCGGTGCTTTGAGTGAAAGAGGCATTATTTCGGAAGCAATAATAATAAAAGATCAGCCCACGGTGAACTGTTGAAGATAACTGTAGTTTGAAGTAACTAAGTAGGTAATCCAACCGAAATGCCACTCACCTTCCTCTCGCAACCGCACGCGAAACGCTTCGTTTCGAGCTAGTTGCGAGTCGCCCGTGTCCTTATGAACTTAACAAAGGTCTACTTTCACCGGTAGGCCAGCCCAAAGAATCAACTTTACCATATACGGCCCTCTCTCGCCGTGCGCGACTTATTACGCGCTTTTTGTCGAACGAAACAGTAACGTTCAACTGAAACGGTAAATAGCGAACGCAAAAACCATAGCACTTCACAACACTTTACGATTTTATCACTTGAACGCACCGCACTGTTATAAATTGTCGTAAAGTTTTTGTAAGCAAGGGCCGCTAACGGAGAAAAGTTGTGAAACTTTTCGGATGTCGGTTAACGTTCGAACGCGACAACAAGTCACTACAGGGCGATGCCGCCTCACGAATGGCGGATCGGATGGCGCCGGCGGTTCGAGTCGGTCTCCGGTCGCCGGTCGCGAGAACAAACGAAACGACACTCGAGACGAGAAGCGAAGCTGGTGCGACGAAACATTTGCAAGGACGTGCGAAAGAAAGAGACAGACGTCACCCACCGTTCACCAATACTCTGGGCCAGTGGCCACCAACCGTGGGCCAAAACCCGCGTGCAAATACAAAACTGAGTAAAACATCTGGCTTCTACTTAAAATATTTCTTTTATTTAGTCATCGCACATTAGCACTCATAAATACATAAAACGGGGTTAAAGACAAAACAATACAATACAAAAATTGTTAAGTATAAAATTACAAATGTGAAGTTTAATTTACAAACCCTGGAACTGACAAAGTTAGTTAACGTATTTAAATGCAACTATATAATACAAACTATTTTATATATTTTTTAATCCGCATTCTGAACTAAATACAATCAAAGTCTAAATACAATATTAAGTTGTATTTATATTACTTTATATTATTGCGTCCAACTTGTAAATTAAACTAGTAAAATTGATATAAAAATTCATTAGTCAGCATTTAAAGATCTAAATTTAAAAATAACAGTAAATGTGCATTCGATGATTTATTTAAAAATATATAACAGCTTCCTATGACAAATGTTAACGTACATCTATATCACAGAAAGCTTTACGTAAGTAGTAGTGATAAGACAATAGCTTATATTCAGGGCCTAATCTAAATACTTAGCCGATCCGGGCAAAAAAAAAATCCGCCCTTTACAATGAGCATTTCCGGTGCCAAAAAGAGTGGAAATCTTGCTACGGGGCTCCAGCAACAATATTAATTTTTAAGTCACCCTAAAAAACGGCAAAAACCTTGTGGTTTTAAAGTAAATTAAGCAATAAATTTTAACTTTAACTTCGTCCCACCACCTTCAATTTTGCTGCCTCTCATTTTTGATATACTGTGTAATTGCCCCGGCTTGCCTCCCTCAGGATCGGGCCCTGCTTACATTATTATCAATTATATTAACTACAAGTATAATATTATTGTGATATTTTTATTTACGAAATTCGAGAACATCAACTACTTATTGCCTACTTACACACACGTGTAAGAATCTCATTTAGATTTCTAAAAGATATACACGTCTTAATCCCTCAAACTAGAATAAAGCACAAGGGCGCCAAAAAGAGTGGCGGTGGCAGGTGGTCACTTTAAAATTGGCATTTAAGTAAATTAAATTATGAAAATTAAACACAATTTTGCATGTATATTAACAACAGTTAAGAGTCCTTTGATAAAACTGAGAGATTCAATGAAGTCGTAATTTAATTGGTCAAATTACCCATAATTGTTTTTTAATCGACTTTACACACCAAGTTGATATTATTAACTGGTTATGGCGTCAAACCGGATAACAATTATTGCTAATCATTGCTTCTTGTGCATATGCAGACTACGCAGTGTCGTCATGGCAATCCATAAACAATTTCTCCCAAAGCTGGTCTCCTCGTAGAAGAGAGTAAGAAGAATTACGGCGCGTTTTCATTAGGTCATTCATCAAACGAGTCGCATTCGGTTTAACCGAATGCGTTACCTGAACTTGCTTACATTAAGTTTTTCTTCCCCGAAGAGCAAGTCGTTATGACCGAATACGGCTAACAAGTTTTACATTAGGTCGGTCATCATAAACAGCAGCATAATGCAGCCCGCATTCAAATACAGCTAGATCGACAACGCAATTTTTTCCTGTCACGCGGGAGTACGCTGGCACGCATGACACGAAAAGTATATAAGAAACGCACACTGACAAAAATATAGCAGTTCGCACAAGTTTACCTTTTTT
>DWNY01000056.1:0-23265 GCA_018250635.1 Telegonus apastus | reverse complement strand
ATGTAAAATAAAATTTATAAACTATAAATATGTATAATCCAGAAAATAAAATATTTCTAATGTCTAAAAGTATTAACATACTTATGAAACGTATTACGTTAATATCTACATAAAGTACATGGCCTTATAAAAAGCTACGTCATTAAAAAAAAAGAGGGAAACGAATACTAATTTTGATTTTCGTAAAACATCGAAGCGATAAGCCCATTACGTAGCAAAAACAAAATTACCTTAGCGGGAACTAAGATAATTACATGAAATATCTATAACAATAGACACAAATACTTTAGCTTGGCCTAGTTTAAAACTACAAGTGGAGAAATGGTAGTGACGTCACGCCAAAGATATTAAAGTAACATTTTCTCATTAAGGTCTGAAACAGCTATTAAAAGGCTATTAGCTGCTAAGAATACTAGCATTTTTAGAATGCTGTGAAAGTAAACTCGAAAGTATATTATAGCGTACATTAAAAGTGAATTAAGTAAAAAAGTTTACAGTAATTTGTAAAGGCTGTACGATTGTGATACCTTACCAGTTTTTTTAGTAGTAAGTGGCCACTGCATCGACACACTGCATGGACACTGGTAATCAAGCCCAGATAAAATCAAAATCCCTGCCGAGGTTGAGCACAGATGCGTTGCCACTCATTAGGACTAAGTTGTGAAGTCTCGGAAGTACCTTTATAGCTCTTTCAATGCCTTTCAGACTAGAACACAGCAGCGCTTAACACTGCTGTTATAAGGCAGAAATAGGCGTGGCAGTGGTACCATCGGAGTCGAACGACAAAGGGTTCTACCACCTTCAATGTAGTTTTTACTTTATACGCCACTGACCTGTACTATTAGAAGGTGGTAGAACCCTTTGTAGTTCCACTTTGGTGATACCACCGTCACACTTATTTCTACCTAGTAGCAGCAGTGTGCAGCGCTACTATGTTCTAGTTTGAAGGGTATGGTAAGGGAGACGTACTTATTCGAGGCGTCCCAACTTAGTCCTCAGGGCTAACAACGCATCTGTGATGAACCTCAGGTAGGATTCTGATCTTATCTGGGGTTGGTTACAGATGTCCAATGGCGGCAGTGGCCACTTACCACCAGATGGCTTTTTTGCTTCTTGTATACTATAAAAATACGTGTATAGTGTGGGAACTTTGAAAATCAATTTTTTTTTATAATTTTTATTTTACTGATTACATGCAAAATAATGAGGTTTTATATACAAAATCTAGATCCATTTTAAGAACCAAATATTAAGAGACATTTTAATGTAATGTATGAATATTGAATAGGCACTTCAATTTTTGTAAAACCTTTTATACTTTTGATAATAATCAACTTTGTCGCATAATGTTTAAGAGGATATACAGATAAATTTCCTTAATGTCTTTTAAATAGGATATAAGTCAGGAAACTTCAGGTGGAGAGGAAAAACAAATTATCCGCCATGTTACCGCCTTCCTGCCACTTCCGTTCTTTTTATTGCTTTCTTAAGTACGTTTTCTTATCCGAATTTACCTTCTTAATTGCAATCTACAGATAAACGGGAGCTTTTAAAAATTCACTAGAACCATTATTTTTCTGTAGAAGATGCATCGTTGCGGTGAAATATTAATTATTTACTATCCGTCTCGATGGGAGCCTGATTTTCAAAGAGTTGTTAACGACTTAAAAACAAAGCGGCGCAATCATTTTTGTCTTTTTGCTATGAAATTTTGTTCGCCGTTCCTGCCTCCTCATTTGCATAGAACCAACCTTACCGCATTAGCTACAAACATGTGTATCGTCGTATTTATTATTTTATTTGAAAGAGGTACAATTTCATTCGGTTTTTCAATTTACACGGGTCGCATGCATATGTAGGAGTATTACTCATAATTTTTGAGGAAAATAAATAATCAGGTATACACCGTGCTATTTTGATTGTTGAATTATTCATGGTGTCTCACATGAGCCCACCTGCGCGTGGGTTCGGGGCATCTCTCCGAATACAACGTATCATTGCTTGGGGGAACGAAACGAAATGGGCAAGCGAACCACCTCGCTTAAGGGTATAAATAAAAAAATATCCGAACTTATTACCGTGCCTACTCCAAAGCACTTTAGCGTCATTACAAAACGAGGGTGAATTTTATTTCAAAATATCAGCGTTGTGAAACCTACTTCAAAAACTGGTGATATACGAGTACAAATTGTTAACCACATATAAATTTATAACATATTTTGACAGTGTCATTTTGGTATGTGTATTAAATAAATAATATATAAGAATGTTATTAAAATGGCAACAGTGTACAATCTTTTGCCTTCCGCCGAAGATTTTTACGCTGTCTTACAAGAACGTGCAGACTTGAGCGAGAGCCGCCGTCACGAGCGATTTCTCGCAGATTTATTATTGCAGCGCATGACACGAGGATATTTGATCAGGAAACACGTAGCTTGGCTGTCGAAGAACGCTACTACTATACAATGCGCCTTTAGAATTCATAGAGCAAGGAAGGCCTATCGGGGTGCTCTGAGACGTGCTGTGCGAAATAAACATAATAAACACTATGCGCGGGCTGCTAGGCGGATTCAAGTAACAAGTTATAGTATTTTATTTCAGCTAGAAACAATAATTGTAAAATATAAAGTACTGATATTTAGTTAATCTGATGTTAGATGACCACTGACATCCGTTCTCATAAAATACAATTCACTAATTAAAAGAATCCAAACAGAAGTCACTGACAAATGGGTTGCTTTTCTTTATGTCTGCATTAATCTGCCATTAACAGAGTTTCTATATTTCCACACCCTTGTAATCAGTAAACTTAGCTTTTATAATATAGAGGTGCAAACGAGCATGCAGTCTACTCAGTGGTGAGCGGCCACTGTCGCCCATGGACATAAGTTGATTACTTACCCCAAATGAGACAAGTCCTTCTTGAGGTTGGCTACCCCTGAGGACTAAGTAGGAATGCGTCGGATATGTATGTCTCTCTTACCATACAAAAGCTATGCAAACACTACCACTACGAGATGGAAACAATTATGGATTTACCGTTATATTCCACCAAAAGTTTTAGAACATTTTATGCTTATGATGTCCCAGTCGTTTAATGTATATGAAATGGATATTTAAAACAGCACAGTCGTAATAAGCGAGGTACTTTGTGATGTGTCTGAGATCTGGTATAAACATTTCAGGCTCTTTGGCGTGGGCATTATTCGAGACGCACAAAGTTCTGTTATCGCTCATATCGCAAGTGGCTGGCTGTTATCAAAGAGCGCGGTGAAAGACGAGCGGCGGAAGCTGCTGAATTCAGAATCAGAAGTCGCGCGGATGACTTGAGAATCTTAGAAGAGGAGGCACGAAAGTGGCTTGCGTTTGTAGTGTTTAAACTACACCATTTACTAAGAACCTACGTATGTGCTGGCGTTTATTCGGAACCAGCGACGAATGAACTGTCGGAATTTGAGAAACTTCTCAAATCGATACATTATACTGATTACATGAAGAGACTAAAACGAAAATACGAGGAATTCGTCAGAAAGTATCGCCCAAGATATTCCAACAAGCGTTTGTTTCCAATAATTGGAGACGGAGCTGATTACTGGTATCTGTCACTACCAGAAATGTATGAGCTAACGTTACCGGTGCCGAAGGAAACTGACACTCGGCAGTTAGCAACACATCATGGACCTCAACACAAACAACCGTTTCTGTGGAGAAAGGTGACGCCACCGAAAGATAGTAGAGGACCCTTTACCTTACCAAGATCGCCAACTCCATCAACTCCGCCGCCACCAGCGCCAACACCAAATGTTGTTAGTACCTACCCACGAAAGGACCCAAGATTCCATCTTTATGTAAAGCATTACACACCACAACCCGACCTCTTCGATTACGTCGACTATCACATCAATGTTCTTCTATCAAGGAAATGTTCAATCGAGAATATAAACTCCGAATAAGAGTGGTGGTAATATCGTCGCCATAATTCTAAAACTCGAAATCCTTATTCATTTTCCATTGATAGCTCAACAATGGATTGTTTGCAAACACTTGGTTAAAAACATGTTCGGTATATTTTTTTCTTTTTCTTGTTCGGAAATCCGTAATCAGGCTGCTGAGTTTGGAAGGGTCGTCCGGATGTTGCGAGCCGCGAGCCTTTTGTTGTTTCGCTTTTATTGTTGTGAATTTTACACTTGTAATTTATTTGAGGAAACGCCTTGGTGAGAAAGAAATTACATTAAACTCTCCAAGGTAAATGTGTTTTGTAAATTAACATCTCCTGTAAAATATAGGGCTAAATTTAGAACAAAGTCCCTTAGAATAATATTTTTCGGTTATATTTTTAAAATGTACATGAGTACTTAACCGCAGGTTTTCGTGACAGTTAAATGGAAAGTTGATTGCCTACCAAATATTACATATTGGTATAGTTTACATATACGTTTTTAATGAATGATATCCCATCTTTTCAGTCAAGGAGGTGTTGGAAGTCTATTGAATGAACTTATATGATAGACATTTCAAATACTGCTTACTTTACCTACTTACGCATATGAACATTTATTAAAATTTGAAACAATCTCTATAACGTGTCGCAACGTAACGGCCGCAATTTAGACTGAATATCTAAATTATTTTATCTTAAAATTTCCCAGGTTATCATTTCTAGAAAACTTACAGTGTTACGTTATGAAAATCTACTCTAGTACACGCATTTTGTATTCGAAATTCAGATAAAGTTTCAAGTTTATTAAGCTCGCTTGTAGACACGATTCGTTTTTAATTTTATACATATGGTATAGGTATAACGATGAATGACTTATTATATGGGAAAATAACGTAGCAGATATATTTATCGGTGCTGATAAATAAAATTACCTATTTAGACGTAAAGGCAAACAAATATAAAATTGTTTGCTAAACAAATCGGCAACAACTCATTTATCACAGAAACAAATTTGGTGTCGTTATACGCGCTTTCAAATATGGCTAGCACCACACGTCTTGGAACTCATTTGTCTAACAATGCCCGTTTGACTCGGCAAATTTATTAGGGTCAGAATAATTCAGGTTGTGGGTTTCTGAACCGACTCCTTATTGCACAAGCCGTCTTAGGCGGGGGTAACCATTTGTTAGACGTATAATGGTTGACCCACTTTACTTATGCGCCACGAAGTTGCCAGAATAGGGTGTGATTTGTGGAGCCGCACTTAGACAATTATTTGGACAATCATAGTCTATCTGAATTTGCTCTAAATTCAATAATCAAGAAATGGAGACTTAAAAACTTACTAGGATTGGACTGAACCAACTCCACACTTATTTTTTGCTTGTGGACGCCGGTTGACTTACACATGGTGTTCTAGACGTCAAGAGTGTCAACGCATCTGTGATCAGCTTTAAATAGAAAGTGGACTTTTCCGATAGAACGTGTTCTACCCAGTGTTGGTCACATGTCCTTAGACGCAATGTCATCAGATTTAGCAGAATTAAGCTGATTTAGCAGATTTAAGTCCTAAATTTGAGGTCTCACAGAATGTTTCCAGACTAAAAAAATAGATATTGACAGAATTTAATAAAATTTAATAAACAAAATTTGACATAAATGCTTATTTTGTCATAGATACGTCGTATAGTCATCAATCCGTTTTGCGGGCTTTGTTTTCGCCGTCAAAGTCAAACCGCGAATCACTTTTTTGAGCAAAACATGTAAAGTTATGCATTTTACCTATTAGATATTACAAGTAGCAGGATTTAGCCGAATTTCAAAGACTCTGAGTATCTTTAATTTAAATCTGATCGCACTACTTGAACGGCTGTGTAGTTATTATCAGTTTAACTCACGCAGGCTCGTTTAACTCAAAACTCATAAAACAAAAACCATCCGTTTCTAGCTCAAGGTCGTCAATAAACCATGAAACTACGATTTCTCTATTCCGACTTCAGTTTTGTGAATTTGTGCGTCAACTGAAACTGTCAGACTCGCCGGCTCTGAGGGTGTTTGGCATATGAATAATGTATGGGGTAAATTTGCAAGTGTTTCAATTTACACCCGCCGCCACTCTGCGCCGTTGATACGCACCCGAGAGCTGTTGAAGTGAAAAAAGAAAACAACGAGAGGCATACAAACGGGGATGAGCTGAGGCGTTCGTATTAGCACGTAGTTAGTCTCTTCTGCATTTTTTTATTCCGTGAAATTTCGCTCTTGACAGGCGCACGTTCTTAAAGTAGCAAATTCATGTAGTAATAGAATATTTTACGGGCTATTCAAGTTCCTTGTAAGCATCGAGATGCGTATAAGGTGTTATATCTTTTTACTTAATATTTTATTTTAAGTTCATGAATACGTATTGCGTATTGAATTCTTACGTAAAACCGATTGCTTATATGAAATTATTATGAATTGCTCATGTGACTTTTAATCACATATAACATTTATAACGGTATATTTGATAATAAATAATACCTTTTATCAAATATAGTATCAGGTGAGTTAGAATGAATGTTCTAAAGTATATCTAGACAAAAATATAAACTTTACATCTTGTAATTAAGACAGAAAATACGTAGTCTTATTTTCTTATACGTAGACATGATGAAGTGTCTGTATTTCAACAAATATTGAATATGGAAAGAAATGATTCAGAATCAATAAATTTTATTCTGAAAGTCCTTTGAAAAACTTGTGGGAGTATAGTTCTTGTAACTACTGAAAGAAAACATCCTAGTATCATAAATTATTAGCATCAGGTAAAGATACAACTTGTTTTCATTGACATTAAAAGCATGCAAGTTAAATAGCTAAACGACAATCGTTAAATAGTTTAAAAAATTTCAAATCGCCTAGTAGATGTTTCTGCTCTTTTCAGCTTTGTGAATGTCAGCAAGCATGTACAAATTCGGATTAATGGGAGTCTATCCAGGAATTCCATTTTGTCCAGTCTGCAGGCTTTGACTAATCCTAAAAAAACCAATGGGAGCGAATTGGATATTTCGAAATCAAAAGAAGCTCTAGTTCATTTTTTATCGGTCCATACTCGTACAATGCATGAAAGCCGTATTGAATAGTTTCTGCCAATTGCGGTATAGCCACCTCTCAGGGTCGGCTTCTTTCAACGTTTGTGTTACGGGAACCCTTTTTACCTCTTGAATTTTAATTTTATTTTATTTTCTACTTTAATTAAGTTTTTGTTAAATCTACTTTTTTCTTACAAAATATGGACAAATTGACACCGTATATATGCAAGTGCAATATTGATATCACACACTCTACAGATGTTTCAATTTATAATACAAAGTGGTAGAACCCTTTGTAGTTCGACTCCGGTGGCCCCACCCCCACGCCTATTTATATAATATCAGTGTTAAGCGCTGCTGTGTTCTGGTGTGAAGGGTGTGGCAAGGGAGACATACTTAACAGAGGCGTTCTATATTAGCCTTTAGAGTTAGCAATGCGCATATGTCTGACCTTAGGTAGGACTGTGATATTATCTGCAAGCAATCTACCTGTTGGTAAGTGACCAGTGCCGCCCATAGACCTCTGTATTCAACAGATAGGCCGAGTGCCCTACCTGAGGTTGGCCACTGAAACGTTTCTACCCCTGAGGACTAAGCTGTAACGCCTCGTAAGTGTGGCTCCCTTACTACACCCTCTAGACCAGAACATTACGCTTAATACTGTTGATGTTACATCGAAACAGGTGTGGCGGTGGTGGCGCTGGAGTCGAAACACAGGGTTCTACCACCTTATAACACCAACATTTTGTATTCTTATATACTGTAATTATAATTGGAATCTAAAATTTACTCTATTACAATCTTAAAGTGAATTAAAAATGGTTTAACCATAATTAAGGAACCACTTAATTTTCTTTACTGGTTACGTAATTACTAATACCGTAACATTGTATAATGTTCAGAAATTGGGATGTATCCTGTTCGTGACACGTCCTTGTATTCGTTTAAGAGAACAGACTGAAGCTGACTCAGTATTTTGGGTTTAAGCCAACATGACATGTTAAGATTGCAAAACTGCCAAAGCTGTCAGTACACTTTTTAGTTTATTAAAGTTGGAAATATCTAGGCAATACAAAAGTATGTTTCCAACAGGGAGGTGCCTACGCTATACTTAGTTAAGGGTGAAAGAGATCTTATGTTAAAAAAGGTTCAATGAAACGATCGTCTTAGTCCTTAAAAAGACAACGCATCTTGACTGACTGTGAATGACTTCAAATAGACTGAAGTTCTATACCAAGTCTGATGACTATTGTCGGTAGAGACTACGTATATTATGGAGAACTGCAATGGAAGACCGCACTGCTGTTGGATTAGAGGACTCTGTTTGCTACTTAAATCTTATAAAATAATTAATTTAGACGCTCAATCAACCACGACATTTGACGACCTGAAGAAAACGATAGTGATCGCTTCACAGGGCTCAAAATCGGTTCGAGTGGCGCAGGTTAAAGGAAGAACAAAACAGAATAGTACATAGCTTTCTACTGTTTCATACATAAACTACCTGATGCTAGTAAGTTAGTACAATGGATCCATTAAACAGAATTCACAGATGCGTTGTCATTATTCCTAACTGCAGGTAGTATCAGTATATGTCGAATATCCTAAAACTAATTTCTGATACTACATCAGAAAATGTAACCAAGCGTAATTGATCGACATGTACTTCCGATCAAATTTTGTTCTATTGGTAGTTGGCTATAAATGTTTATGGTTAAAAGTATGGAACAGAGGAATGAAAGGTTGGCAGTAGCAACTTAAAATTAGGGCGACAGCATTCCCATTCTTGTTGCTACACTAGTTCTTGAAAGCGCTATAAAGCACTGTTGTTGGTTGAAAGAGTATCTGGTTGCGGTACTCCGTAGCTTCTTCAATTGATAAAACTTTCTAACTGGGTGGTAAACTTGTTTGTATTTTGCTTACTGCACTAGTTGTTGTTCAAAGAAAGTAGGCGTGCGCGTGGGCATGGCCGGCGACGTCAGTATTGCCATATTCATCAATTTACGATATCACGCCTCAATTCAAAACTGCGCCTTTATAGCTCCCGTCCTTAAAAGGGACGAATTAAGTAGGAATGACCGCGATAAGCTTTCATGTTTATCACAAAACCATTTCTTTATGATCCCACGGAAGTTTATATGTACCAATAAACAAAATTTAAGTGTCTGTTTGAAATATAATATTTTTACCATCATATTTTCTAAACTCACACTTATTTATACAATTCTAAAGTACATATGTACAAATGCAATCATTTAAAATGTTGCTAATTTTATTAGTTTAGTCCTATTCTATGGAGAATTTTGGAATACGATTGATTAATTAACTTAATTCCTAAAATATGAACGTAAGAAACACTTGCCAAACCGAACTACTGCTTGACACGCATCTCCTTTCGTATTGAGGGGCTTAGTTCATTGACTGCAGTGCTGGCCAAGTAGACCACATACCTTTAATTTTTTTTTTACTATGGCTAAACTTATAAAAGACTGTAATAATGGTGGTTGTATTATCCATTTGTCTTTTGCGGTCTACAAAACAACATAAAGGACAAAGGTCTCTCTTAATGGGGGTTTTTGACAATTGTAACTGCACCTGACAAACGTGTTGGTGAATGCAGTGTGTTGCGCATGTTACTCATGAAGATGGCGTTGCCTATCCAGGATTTTGTCTCTTAGTCTCCTCCTACGACATTCACCAGAAGAGACGGAGTGGTGCTATAAAAGACCGACATTACATGACACCAAATAGTTGATCCAAATAACAACAATGTTCGACTGTAAGCTGTGTGGGACAAATCTAGTTTAAGTATATATAGATACTTCAGCTAGTATTTGTGCTGGCGATATAAATAATGCCAAAATAGCTTTCTTCGCTTCATAAATGGCCTTCCTTATCCCGCTGCCATGCTATCAGTATGACATCAATTCAAAACGGATATGGGCGAAATGGCCTTATACCACAGGTTACTTGCATGTATACAAATATGGACTAGGTATAATAAAAACACTAGTTGCGGCTCACCTCTTTTTTTGTACATTTTAAAAGTAATACTTCACACATTTTTTAAAAATATATGAATTTATAATATAACATATCTTAAGTATATTATCGTATACGTAATAACACTACAGAAATTTATAATTAACCGTGCGTTAAGACATATTGCTTGCATAATTTTATTTTACACGATTTAATGTATGGGATGTAATAATATTAAAAGAACACAGTAAAAACAAGGCTATCAACTCTCTGCCTCCGAAAAATTCTTTTGTACTTTGGTCATATAGCACAACGCGATGGCGGTTGCTTGGAGAAGATTCTGGTCGTTGGGAAAGTTGAAGGTAAAGGACCTCGAGGAAGATCATCTACCAAATGGTCGGGCCGAATCAAGGACCTTAACAAGACTGTCACAGAGTGCCTGAGACAAGCAGTAGACCGAGAAAACTGCGGAACATTAGACTATCAAAGCAGGCATGACTTTCAGCAATGAAGACACGACTGACAAGAAGAGGAATATATGACAGTTCTTGTAATATAGTCTTTAACTTTTTCCTTTCTAATAATGAAATTTATAAACATAATTCTATCATTTGCAAAATTAAATAAACTTAATATTTTAATTTGTTCATAAAAAAGTATGACGTATTGACATAATTGGATACAGTTTCACTATATTAGTTGTGTATATATATATACAATATGAATACCTACGGATGTATCTTATGGGCTTAAACTAAAAGGAGCCAACCATTAAGAGTTCGCGCATTGACGAGGTCCGTTTGTGAGCACACACACACTTCCGTTGTCAAGGCAACAAAAAGATAAGAATTTAAGATAATAGATGTAAGAAATAGTGCTTTAGTGACTTGTGAACTGGTTAAAAGCAATGGGTTGGTTAAAGGTAAGTAAAATTTTAATTTTGCTTATAAACATTTAGAAAATGACGTACCATGAAAACGCTCTATTTACCCAAAACTGTAGTAAAGGACAAAGTTATTGGTCTATTGAAAAATTAAACAGCTTTTTGCACTTATTTTGTACTTATTACTTGTACTAGTAAATATTTATTATGTACTAAAGAATATTTTTTTGAAATCATGGTGGTATGGTTGGTATTCGCGAATTGCTGATTCCTAATAATAATTAGGTATCATGTGTAATAGAACATTTACATAACTAAATGTAAAAGTTATTTGCTCAAACGTTAAAAAACCCGTAACCCAATGAATATAATGCAGTGGTAATTAATGTAATGTAATCAAGTGTAATGTAGTTGTTTAAATAATTATTGTACTAGGTATTCAGTGGTTAGTTTATATTTTATTATTGTACAAGTTATCTTGTTAATAGTAAAATATGATCTCGTTAAAAGTAAGTAATAAATAATCTAAACAAATAATTTTTGATAACATGTATGGTACATAGGTGGTATCTTCATTCTAGTGCGATTATCGTATAAAATAACAATGTATATCAAATACAATTGTAAGAGTTAAAGCTTTAAAGGTGGTAAGACGCTTTGTCCTACCACAGGTGGAAAAGAACTACCTATTTGCCTAAAAAAATATTTATTTTGATATTACAAGGAAATATGCACTCCATCTTAGAAAGTGGTTACATTGAGAGATATACGAGCAGTTGAAGTTTATTAGCCGGTCTGGATTTTTTGTTGTTAAAAATGTGTCCCACAAAGTACAAGGCTATTATATTGTCATTTTTACCTAACTTTGTATATCAAATAGCAATAAGTTCTTCTTAAACTACAGAATGCCTTCTAGCTACGAGCTTTGTAATGGGGCCCCGCCCTAATAAAGTCAAGCAGTCCTAAAAAGGCGGACACTTACTCCCAAACTTAATTAGGGGAGAAATACACTCCCAAGGACTATGTTAGAATCCCTTTTTAATCAGAACGTTTTTAACATTACTGAGTATTTCATACAGAGACATTAGGTACCTACGTACTTTATAACGGTATAAGAAATAAAATACCTTGTGTCACAAATCATACGAGATCACCTGGACACAAGACTAATGTCCTTCATTACTCAAACTGGTATTAATGGGTGGCAGAAAGTATTCTTAATTGATATATATCGCTGGATCTTCATTAGCTAGATTTGTGGGTGTTATTCATAAGCTTTATTTATATTGCATCTTCGCTTCTTCTTAAGGTATGCTGTAATGTTTAGAACGGTTTTTTGATTGTGTTATGTGTACTTACAAAGAAAGAGAATTTAAATGTAGTGCACCTGTTTTGGTTCGACTTCGGCGACATCTTCGCCACACTTGTTTATGCCTTATAACAACAGTGTTAGACGTTATTGTGTTCTGATTTGAAAGCTGTAAGGGAGACACATTTCCGAGGCATTGTACTACCATTAGATTATATTTCTAGCCGTAGCGAACGTTGTTCTGCCATTTGGTATTAGAAGCTTGTCCATGAGTCAGTGACGTACCTACAATAACGCCATCTAGTCCGCTATGTGAACACTATTATGTTCACGTACCTAGGTAATTCTACGTAAGAATAGTTTCGTCTGATTTTAAATTTTAGTAACTTTTGATATAGTGGATCGAGTTTAATGATATATAGCCTATAAGTTAAGCTAAGATAGGTACTATGAATACATCTGCATTCTTTTGGTGCTAACTAATTTTAAAGACACAGATAGCGACCGCGAGCTACTTATACATACAGATATTATACATACAGATTTTAGCATTATATGAAAGACATACATAGTTATGGTAGCGTGTAACTACGAGCATGTAACTTTTTCTCTTTCGTCATATACCACCCATAACCATGGTCAAGTATAATTTTCTTCATCTTTCCACCATTTCTTTTCATTTATTTAATTGCAAAAATTATTTTCAGATTGTGGTTATCACTATATTTTGCTTGGAAGGAGTCGTTCCTGCACCTCGAAAGCCACGACTTACGGTAGCTGAGCCGATGCCCAGTTACTACAACACTGACATTGGAGGTAATCACAGACCAAAGAGATTAAACAAAACATCACATTTATATTTTAAACACTAAATAACTTTGAAGGTGGAAGAAGTCTGTGTTAGGCGCTGCTATGTTCCGTCTTAAAGGGTTATAAGGGAGATATCATTATCCGATGCGTTCAATTTTAGTCCTCCAGGATAGCAATGCATTTGTGGCCAACCTCAGGTAAAACTTGTGATCTTATCTGGGGTGGACAGAAATGGTATTTGGGCGGCAGTGGCCACTGGCATACGATAGGTTGCATGCACATTTGCTGTCTACATTATAAAACAGCAACTGTAATCTATTAGACTCGTCAAAATGAATCAAATGACTCAAAACTCGGGGATTATTAATAGCCACTCAAAAGTCCATCTACCTCTCGGCTCCATCACCAAGTCAGCTCGACGATACCACTTTATTGCCTTATCATCAGAACTACGTAATATGCCAAGTTTCATTTAATTAGCAGTAGGTTAAAATGAGTTCCAAGATTACTACTATTACTACATTGTTTGTTAGTTCATTAGTTACAAGTGACGAGTGAAAAAAGAAATGTTACCTAAAGACAACAATACCTCACTTTAGTAATTAGGTAAAATGATGTAGGCCTTATAACATAATTCAGTTAAGATTGTCTAGTATACCCTTTCTGTAAATCAAAGAGTTCGAAGATACCATATTTTAATGTTTACGAATTAATGAAGTCATAAAAACTAATAATCAATGTATTTATGTCCGTACACCGTTATTCTGCTTTTACGTTGTTGACTATCTGTGTAAACTAAGTCTATTAACGTCATCCTAACAAGGCAGCACTAAATTCCTTTAAAGGTGATCCCGGCACTTACTCATTTGGATACGATGTGTGGGATCCGGCGACTGGCAACACACAGTTTCGGAGTGAAGACCGGTACCCAAATGGAACAGTGGTGGGGAGTTATGGTTATGTGGACTCTTCAGGCGAAGCCAGGACTTTTAGGTACATTGCTGATGAAAGGGGATACAGGTGAGAAATAATTGTTACTATTTTTAAAATATTGGAGAAGAAAACAAGAAAGCATAGCATCTAATAGTCAATGATCAATGCCGCCTAGGGAGATCTGTAAGCAACTCCTTGTACAACAGAGGTTCTACCAAAAACCCATCAGAGATGCGTTGCCACTCCTGGTTTTGATAAAATAAATAAGATGGTCGAATTATAAGTTAGTCAGCCGGCATCCTTGAAATAGTGGAAGAGATTCATCAGAGCGCAAGAGCTGTTGCACTTAAAACCATCCTGGTTTTACCGTATGGTGCCGTTCCGGTTACTGTTCTACCTTTCACTAATAATTATTAATGAATATTAGGCGCAACTAGAAAATAATAACACAATAGTACGTAAGATAAAATTGCTATGAATATTCGGAAGGCGTTTTGTAATACAAGAAGTTTGATTTCAAAAATATTTCTTATTTTGGTCTCATATTTATTTAAAATATTTTTTGAAGAAAGTCATTGTGTATTGTAAATAAATCGTTCGCTGCTAGTTATATAACGGTATTCTTTTAAGTATTTTTAGGGACAAAATTCAGCACTGTACAGCAGACTATCGAATCATTAACAAGCACGGAATACAAGTTATACAAGCCTTTTATACATTTTAGGGTAACAAGTGAAAGAAAAGTGGAAGACCAGAGCAATATTATAGCAAACTTGGTGAGCACAACCACGGAATCATCAATCACTTGGACGAGACCGAATAAGAAGAAAACACAGAAAAAAGAACAGACTAATGTTTTTCAAAGAAGGAAATACAACGACGTGCAACCTCCTGGATATTATCTTCTTTACTAGAGTTTTTATGTACTTTGAGGAGAGGAATGGAAAGTTTTGATTGTGTTAATTGTATTAATTTATTTCTAATAGATTAAAGAATTTGTAAATTAAAATTATTTTGTGTTTAACTCATTGTTATTTTACAAATACGTCTATCTGAAAAGGTGCTGCTTTAATGAAGGATTTATAAACATGTAAAAATTACAAGTAAAATTAATTAAAATCCGAACTTCTACCAGTAAACACGATTGTAATATATCATGATATTAAAATTATGAAATACAGTTGTAGAATTATATCTTGTATCTCTGTCTTATGCTTTGTGCTTACAAAAAGTATATTTGACCATAGATAATTGTAATACAATAAAATTCTAAATTGACATTTGACAGGACAGTTTTGAAGACTTTCATTACAAAAAGTATAAAAAACATTATATTTTACCGAAATGAAGTCTTCAATGCTCAAGAAGGCTATTTATTTGGTTTTATTTACAGCATTGAACTTATTTGTGATGGGTATGTAAACAAATTATGCGTCTTTTATTCATATTCCAACTATTCTTGATAGGTTTTTTGTCAGTGAAGATATTTTGTCTGGTTTTAGTTTCAGAATAGTCAGGGCCTGGAAGTATATTTTGAAGGTGGTAGAACCCTTTGTGTTTCGACTTCAGGGGCACCACCGCAACACCTATTTCTGCCTTATAATAGCAGTGTCAAGCGGTGTTGTGCTAGTTCAAAGGTGACATTTGTGTAAGGGAGACATACTTATTAAAGGTGTTCAAACTTAATTGTCAGGGGTAGCAACGCATCTGTGCCCGACCTCAGGACGGGTGATCTGATCTGGGGTTGATTATAGATGTTCATGGGCGGCATTGGCCACTTACCATCAGGTGGGCCGCACGCTCGGTTGCTACTTCCACAACATAAATCTTTACTCAGGCTTGTGTTCCTCATTGTTTACAACTGGATCGAGCAGGAGTATCAGAATTTTAGTTTTACTCTTATATGTTTCTTGATTTGCCAGATCACCAGCAAAAATAGACTTATTAAGAAGATTTTCGTTGTTGTTTTCGTATATATTTGCGGTACTACGATGTATTAATCAATTCGATGTTACAATAAAACTATTTTATACCCTATTATCATGACATGGTTTAGGACATGGAACAGATCTAAAATGAAACAAATCTATAACATTTGTATATTTAATAGCCTATCCTGTAATTTTTTGGTCATTTACATATAGTCAAATCGGTTCGTGTCGAAAAAGATCTAATCTATGAAACTCCCTAATCTCCAAGCTCTATTTAAATATTTATTATTTTGATAAAGGTTACCCGATTACAAATTTTGACACCAAACTCGTAAATAAGGATGAGAAACGCTATCCTAATGGCACTGTTATAGGAAAATACACTTACAAGGACGTGGAAGGTAATCCCATTCATGTGAAATACTATGCGGACGATGCGAGCTATGGGTAAGTTAGAAAAAAAAACAAAAAGGAATTAGACAATGCTTTCATGATATTTTTTAAGAAATTGAAAATTAAAGAGAAGTAGGGTAAAAAAATATGATTAAAAGATTTGTTCTTGCAGCCTCAAATAAATGTGTTGATTAATATATTAAAAATCTGAAAATGTCTAAAATAATACGAGGGCTTTAAATTATTAAATGCATGTATATATGTTTTTTTTTTATAAACTTTTCTTGCCATAGTTTTTTATTGCATATAGGTTGCATTTGGATTTTATTTGTTCAAATTAACTATGAAGCTTTAATGAACGAAACAAGGCTTAAATTTGATAGTAACAAGAACTTATCAGAATATATTTTGTACCTTAACATTTGTTTCAGTGTCGAACTAAAAAGTATGAAAGTCGTTAACTCAAATTCAGATTTATTTGAGACGCAAACGAAGTTACCATTGCAAATCATGGATCATCCATTTGAATTAACTTTGGATCCATTTAGCGTTTTTAAAGATCAAAATTTGTTTAACACGAAATTGGAAAATGATCCGTTACAACTTCATAAAGGCGTGGGGAAAGAAGTCCATAAAAGCGACAATGCTGAGTACGAAATATTTTCACAAAATGAACTAAAAGCACCTGAGAAGTGTGGCAAGGAGAAAGTGAAGGTATATTTTGACAAAGATAAGAGGAAGACTAGAAATGCAAATAATTACGACTCATTGGAATATTGCGACAGATTCTGAATCACCATGATTGTATATCCGTTATGAAGTATGGCTTAATAAATGGTAAAAATGTTTTTTCTTTTAACCATTTAATTTACTTTTATCACATATTATTAATGACAATAAATTGTCTAATGTTAAAAGCTGATTTTCAACGATTATACTATCACGAGTATAATCGTTGAAAATCAGCTTCTAAATCTGTGGTTGCAAGGAAAGATGTGGCTCTGATTTTCTAACTATTTGTGCATAATTGATCGCATTTTTAGTTTGTCTAATAAAATTGTTCATCGAACATGGTCTTGGTTTAATTTTTGACGTAATCGGTACGCTAAATTTCCATATGCTTCTCAAATTAAATTATAGAGAGCGAAGCGTTAGCAGTCAACACGCAATCATATCCACCGGCTGAATCTAGTTTCCGCATGAGTAACTATAAAACTAGATGGTTATGATTTAAAATATTTTTTTATGATATGGAAGTAGCAAACGAGCATGCAGCTCCCCTGATGGTAAGTGGCCATTGTTGCCCATGGATATTTGTAATCGATTTCAGATAAGATCTTAGTCCTACCTGAGGTCGATCACAGATGCGTTGCTATCCTTGAGGACTAAGTTGGAGCTTCTCGAATAAGTATGTCTCCCTTCAAACCAGAATACAGTAGCGCTTAACACTGATGTTATAAGGCAGAAATGGGTTTGACAGTGGTACCACCGGAGTCTAACCGAAAAGGTTTCTACCACCTTTGAAATATTTTATACTTAAGAGTAGCAGCATTCGTTTATTTCAGTAGTTCTATTGATCAGATTTTCCAGGTATTCTTTTTTCCACTAGTTATGTGACTATCTAATTCCAAGTCATCTTGATGTTGATCAGTTGAATTCCATTTAATTGGTAATTATTTGAACATCTACAACAAAATATATTTAATTTAATGAAAATTATCTTTATTTATTTGATGCGTTTTGCACTAATTTACATGTTTTACATGAATGCTATTTTCATGCGTAGCGAAGATCAATTTCATTGATCTATGATGGGAGTATAACTGATAAAAATATAATTCAAAGCGATGAAGACAAAACATAATACATTATTATTAATTTAAGGACCAAGCTACAAACAATATTTACAAAGATATCATTGACCATGATGTATAACTATTTATCCACTGTAACATTCCGGTTCTGCTCGCTTAGGAGAATTTCTCATGAGGTAACTAAGTCCGTTCAACTTCGCGTCACAATACGTGGATCGCCTTATAAGTTTCCCGTGTTTATGTACTACTTCTATAATCGTTAGGTAAGCTTTTGTCCTGTGATTTATGAACCTAACATCGGTAACACAAATAACACGATACTTTGAACCGTGTTTACTTAGTCTAGAACACAGTTTCAAGTAATATTGGCTTTAGACTGACAGACCCATTCGCGAAACCAATTCCGATCAATCGGAATTGAAATTATTGCGCCATTAGCGCTGATCGAGTTTAATATTGTGTGTTATTAGGTGAATTTATTTAAATTAACTAAACGAAATCACGAAAATTTGTCATTCAACGTTTAATATGACATTTTTTCATACCATTTACGCCATTTACTATAACGGAATGATTCAAGAGTGGGAAATTAGGTCTGCTGTTTTATATATGTATAATGTACTATCTATGTAAATTATCCTGTATTACATTGTATTCATAGACAGCGAAAGTCTCTGATTCGTCTTAATAAAATATATATGTAAGTGTAAAGCGTTAGGAATACGGACTGGATCAGAATTTAAAATGAACCTGACGTAATTATAGATACGTTAGTATGTATGTTGAACAAGTAAATCGGAAGTCCTATGCCACATACATAGACGATTAATGCATTTGGTTCAATTGATGTCTTGTAAAGCATACTAATTTTGGATTAGTGATACATAATTTTGTAGCAGTGAAAAGTACCAAAGACGACTTCATTTTGCGAAATAGAATATATTTTGATTCATTTATTATGTAACAATGCCGGGCAGAATTCCCGCAAAGTTCCAGAGGGTGGTTAAGGCGTTTTAGGCCATTGTGCACAATGGCTAAGTGTGGATTGGTAGACTTCACACATCTTTAAAAACTTTTTTTGCAGACGAACACAAAGTTTTTATTCATCTTTAAAGTTAGTGATTATTAATTTTTAATATGCATAGTCGCTCATAAATTGCAAAAATCGGAGGTGCCTGAAATTCGATCTTCGGATCCCCAGGTTGAAAGTCCCCTTTTCAGACTACAAAGCTACTATCACTGATTTCAATTTTCCAAAATATGAAGTGATATTTTTAGTTGGAAATGATTTTTTTAGGAATAAAACATTTACTTTCGCTGTTATATATGGCTCCAGTCTTTAGAATTTAACGCCTAGTGTACGATAATACAATTATTTTCAAATGGAAATAAATAGCATAATATAAATATGGGTTAGTGCTATATTTTTCGTAATTTTAAAGTAGTAAACGAGCGTGCAGTTTACCTGATGGTAAGTGAATACTGTCACCCATGGACATTTGTAATCAACCCCAGATCAGACAATAATCCTACTTAAGGTTGAGCAAAGATGTATTGCTACCCGTGAGGACTAAGTAGGAACCCCTTGGATAAATATGTCTAAGGAAACTTTTGGTCCGGTCTCAAGGGTGTGGTACCCTTACCAGCATGGTTACACTGCTGTTATTAGGCAAACATAGGTTTGGTGGTCGTGTCGCCGGAGTTGAATCTCAAAGGGTTGACCGGCGTCGTGGAGCGGTCACCATGTCGGTCAGACTCCCAATGGGTTCTGTGTTCGATCCCCGGCCAAACAGATATCTGAATAATGAATTTAGATTCTTTTTGTAGGTGTGGGTGTTTGTTTATTCATGTTCGTGTGTTTCCAGGGTATTCACGACACAGGAGAAAATCTTACCGTGGAGCTAGGAGTGTTTATTAAAAGGGTTCTCAAATCTCAAATATACTTGACCGAATTTTAGTTTTGGGTTCACGCATTTGCAACAGAATCTAGCATTAGCAGCCAAATCTGGAAATCTGGCGTGTTTAATACAAGTTGTATAAGACTAACATAACTGTTATAACGTAATCTGTTACAATAATAATTACTGTCTTATTTTGTTCCTTAATAAGACTATTAACCGGGCTATTTGTATAACCTTTAATGTTATGATGTTGGTGCCTGTAATTGAAGTAATAATGTAATAAATTAACGTTGACTTTAATGTTTCGCAAATTGATAAGTAACTACATCACGACGCATCAATTAATTACTTTTATATGAGGTTGCGGCTTACAACCCGCGTGGCGGAGCGGTCACCATACCGGTCTGACACGCAGTGGGTTCCGGGTTCGATCCCCGGCCAGACAGATATCTGAATGATGAGTTTAGATTTCTGTTCTGCGTTTGGAAGGTTGTGTATTCGTATTTGTGTGTTTTCATGGCACCCACGACACAGGAGCAAAACTTAGTGTAGGCCTATGAGTGTAAAACAGTATTTATTTATTTATTTAGCGTTATTACGATATAGGATGAGTAGTATAAGAAATATACTATCCTATGTTTGAAAAAATGTTCTCTAGACAATCATTTCGTCTATAAATAATCAAAAAAAATCACACGCACATTGTAGCACAAATTAATATATCATTTGCGTTTTACTAAGATAAGTGTTATATCTTGTATATCATCTTAGAAATTTTACGGCAACAATAATCTATTCTACGAAGGTCCACGGGCCGCGAGAAGTTCTAGGAAGTCTCGCAGCCCGGTTGCCGATCGCTGTTCTAGGTAGTTATAAATATTCAAAATGTTTACATAGGTGAAGCATGGTGCACAAAACACTCGTGCTTATAATGAGTACAATGTTGTATTGTCATATAATTAGGGTGAACGAGGAAAGTAGGTCCAAGTATAGCAAAGCTTCGTCCACACTGTTTATGGTGAGCTTGTTTCAAAATTAATGGGATATGCAATGTAACTTCATATAACACAGGTTTTATTTGAAGTTAACTTCAGATGCATTGCTATTCTCCAGGACTAAGATGGATTGATTGTCCATGATCTAGACAAGATGCGCATAGACTGGTGTCCGGCAGTCATGTTTACATGTAAAGTAAGGATACATGAACATTACTTTGTTATGTTGGTATTATCAGTAATACCAACAGTAATTTTTACGATCTTTTCTTATCCGATTTCATACTGACAGTTGTTCATTCCCACTATAATCAAATCAAATTATATCAAAAATCCTTTATTCAAAGTAGATCCTTTACCTAACTCTTTTTGAACTTTATAAGCTTCAAGATCCATTTAAAATAAAATCTATCTATTTTAGGTATATTCTAACATCGTGGTATAACGTATACTTTTATAGTAAATAAAGAACGTCTTAATTTATATTGGTACAATACTGATATCGTAGTACAACACATACCTACTTTTAAAATAAATATTGTGTTTCGCCTCAACATGACCACGACCTTATGGTTACGCAACTTTTCTCGCATATTAGTGACATATTGTAATGTTATAAGATTGTCTGCAACCATAACCTAACTAGGAGAAATTTCCATTACTTGCAAAACGTTACAGTCCGTTATTTCAAACACGTCACACGTGAATAAATTGTTTGTTATTGTATATTCATTGTAAGTTAATAAAAGTTAATCTACGAGTGTGTTACATGTTATTGTATGATTTATTATAAATCCTTTAAATTTTAGGGTTCTGTTGGACAATGTTAACGAAAATCATTTTCATATATTTTCTCATGGAATTTAGTGGTGTGTGCCTGCTCGTATAATTGTCATCTTACATACTCTGAGATTAATTGATACGATATACCTAGATGAAATCTAGAATATAAGAGTGAAGTTATTTACGGCTACTATACAATACTCTAGCGAATTTAAGAAATGTAAATGATATAATATTGTAAATTATTGAGAAATGAAAGACAAGTTAGGGCGCTGTAAGTTCGTGGGGTATATTTATTGTTATAGGGGTTGTATTATGCGATAGATAAGTTAAGTAGGTGAGCTGGCTGTATATACCAATAAGGATTAGTCGCTGCAGCGTTCTGGTTTAATGGGTTAAGGCAGCAGTTCCCAACCGGTGGCCCGCGTAGTACCAGTGGTCCGCAGAAATTAAATTGTCGTCCGTGAACGATTAAAAATATCGCGGACGTATCTTTAAGTAATAATATTAGTTAGTCCTAGGCTTACCGAACTTGCAAAGAAAAAAACTCAAGAATCACATTTTTAAGTTACTTAACATTATACTAGAAATGTTATGTTTGAATGTGAGCTTTTATTAAGTTGTTTATTAAAATTTCTTACAAAGTTTAAGGTAGGGTCCTACACTAGTTTGCAAGTCTGTGCGCTGTGCATCGTAGCCTATATTACAATATTTTTGAATCAAATTTCACAATTTGAACTGTTACAAGTCGCATTATAAGTCTGTAAAAGGACTCTTCTATTTTAATGTAATAGCAAATAAACACGCAGCCCATCTGATGGTAAGGGGCCGGCAATGGACAACCAACGGAATTATAAGAATAAGACTCCAATCTGAGGTCGGCCCGAATGCGTTGCTATTGCTACCTGAGGACTCTATTTATTCCTCTGTTCTTCTATTCAGTTACTTTACATACTTTAATAATGCATTTAGCATATTGATAGTTTCCACGCGTTTCAACGTTATGTACATTATAAGTGTTGACATGCTGAGTGCACTTACATTGTGAGCGTGATATAACAGAGCTGTCCGGGATGCAATGATGCGATACACAAGTAAACGTTTCGTTGTTTTGAGCTGATTTGGTGTTTAAGGGATATTGCAGTAGGTATAACATTTTATGCACACACAAGATAAACTTAATAACCTCTTTCCTTTGGGAAGTCGGTTAAAAGGTGCTTTTGTATTAAGTATGGTGATTGTTTTTTTCATGTTTTGGAAGTAGCAAACGAGCATGAAGTCCTCCTAATAGTAAGTGGCCATTGCCGCCCGTAGACATCTGTAATAAACCAATGTTGAAAGTTACGTAGAAGCATACAATTCAAAACGTTGATATTAAGTATATTTTTGTTACATTTAGACAGTTTAAGACATGCTTAACCTTAAGTCGCCCCTACCGCATAATCTTTAACAAATAAATTGTATTGATAATTTTCGTCTACTATATTGTTACGATATAAAAACATTTATACGTGCACCGG
>DWNY01000055.1:0-23278 GCA_018250635.1 Telegonus apastus | reverse complement strand
CTATAAATTGTTTATTGAAATGGAATAATTAGTGATTTCGGTTTAGTCGGTTCTTAGAATATTTTCTCCATAAATTCTTATATCGAATAAAATTTTTGCACATCTATATTAATACGTATTACAGACTGATAAAATAAATAGTGCTAACCTGACAATATGACTATCATAATTATGTTGTCACTATAATTAACATAATATAATAATATATATTATACAATAAATCAATACATTCAATATCTAACAGGTTACACTATATATACAGTATAAACATAATATATAAGACAACTAGCAAATTTCTTCTTTTCATGATATGTTATAGAAAGGCAGTGTTCACTTGTATTTCATACTACGTAGTTAGTTTCATGTTCAAAAATATGAAAAGTGTTACATGTATTACATTGTTATAACTATTATCTTAAAAACAAAAAACCCGACTGATTAAAGAGAATTGACTTTGATACCCACACTCATATTGTTATAATACAAAAATATTTCGTCCCGTCCCCCCCTTTGAGACACCATATTTAAAAGTATAGCCTGTCATAATGAAAACTAAGGCGATTCTAACGATACTAATATGTTAAAATCGGAAAAGCTGTTTGGGCTGTGGGGCGTGCCAAAGAAATGGAAATAAATACATACATATGCTCGAAGGACATTACCCACCTTCTGACGCAGTCGAGTGATAAAATTTAATTGTATTTATTAAATTCTACAATTTATTAAACATAGTCCACTAAATCTCCCATACGTAACTATAAGATATGATGCCCTAATAATTATAAACCAAGAATGTCATACTACATTCTTGAGTATATAACGAAGACAGAGAATTGGCTTTGCTTAGTTGTAAGTATTATATCAAGCAATTTATTTACGCCAATTTACGTAATAAACACTAAGAAGTCGATTGCTATATCAAGATTAAAATCACGAGCCACGCGAACGAAATATCTCAATTTTGTTTGATAATCAAACGATAATATTCATAGAGTCGACCATAAAAACTGCCATTTGTATAACGGGATGTGGTCAGTGGTATGGTCATCTAAATAATAGCCTAGTTGATAGCCAACTATGCTTGGTAAGCAATCGGGTAGATTGCTACTGTCGTGTTTCTAAACACTAAGGCAAGGTAATCGCACACATTTGTCACTATTCATTACATCGTATAAAAGTTCTATGTTTCCGGATAACGTGCATTTTATAACTATTAAGGTTGTAATAATATTAGGCGGCCAGTAACCACCGCCACACCTATTGTTGCCTTATATAAGCAGTTTCAAGCGCTGCTGTATTTTTTACGGATAAAAGTAACAAAGTAGCATGGACATGGACAAACTTGCTGTGATCAATCTTACTAACATAAGAATCTTACTTGAGGTCGGTCACGGTAGAGTTGCCATGTAAAACGCTAATCTTATGTGAAGTTGATTACAGATGTCCAGCAGCAGTTACCATCAGGTGAATTGTATATTCGTCCGGTGATTCTCTATTGAACGACGATGGCTACGATATCCCCTGCCAGTGATAAAAGGCGACTAAAAGGAGGCTCTCGACATCAAACCGTCTATCTAGCGACCCCGAGAGGTACGACGGTATGTATTTTCGCGTACCATCGAGCACCAGACGGTGCAGCAAATAAAATGCTCGCCCGGATGAAACTCAACAGGGCAACGCGCTCAAAGGACTCCGGTTACGTTGCGGTTCCTTAGTTCCCAGATCCCTCTAAGCAGCGTTGAGGACAGCCATCGGGGGTTTTTAGTGCGGTAAAAATCCCACATACCCGACGTCGCCCCCATGGCGACGGGCTTTTTGAAGTTTCCCCTTCGTAAAAAAAAGCATAGCCCGTGCATTGCTAGGGAAGTTCAGGAAATCGTTTTTTTGCACCTTTTTTGAAGAGCTCGTCATATCATACATAATTGTTACAGGTTTTTTATAGAGGCAGCAAATAAACTGCTACCCCTATATACGTCTATTGTCCAAGAAATATTGGGTGTCCAGTACGCCTTCTTTTTTTGCGATCACTACCATAACATTCTATCACTGCTAGAACAAATTACAAATAATATTTTAAAATAAAATGATATATGTCGACAATTTGCGTACATATAGTTTAGTTGGACATTTGAACTTTGATCTACTTTTATAGGTACTTACACTTGTAATTAGTTTTACAGTTCTATGTACTTACATAGAATTGTAGAACTAATTACGTACGCAATATGTCTAATGCCTACACTTTACTTTCACGCAAATATCGCTAACAATCACTTTGAAAGCAAACTTCGAATAGAAATTAACTTTAATTTTCAAAAAGATTCGTGTGCAGAAAAATTTGCACGTAAACGATTTATTTAAAATTTAATAACGCTGAAAAATTGTAACAAAAACTCCTGTGTCCACACATTTGTTGCTGATATCGCAAGACTGCTTGTCTAGAAGTATCAGCAATCCTTCATAGCAACGATGGTGTGACTCACAATATTTTTTACAACATTAAGTAGCAAACAACCGTGCAATTCGAATCCACCTATTTTTAATACGTTATACTTGTTGCACCTTACAATAGGATAAAATCACTCAATTTTGAACCTTAAGATCTTTAAATAAAACACGAGGGGCGTGAGTTCCACAAAACCAACGGCAAAGTCAACTTGTAACAGGAAAAGGTTCTCATGACAAGTGATTCCATCTAATAGTTAAATGACTAACAGAGGAAAAATAAGTGTGACGATTATAAAACGCACACTGGATCTAAAATTTTAGACTAGGGTGTTAAAAAAATAACTCAATTATAACTTAATTTAGCCAATATCAAGAACAAACACATTACGGAAAATGTTTCTAGTTATTTCTATTTCGATTACTTACGTAAACTGAAATAGGTAACGCGAAGACCTTGGACTTCGCTGGTTTCACAATGAGCACTTTTCCACAAAACTTTCCGCGGTGACGGCACAGTCACATACATTGCCGCGCGAGTTGACTGAACCGAAAGGCACGGTGAACTAAACTGAGCGATGTAATAAGCATGAGTTGAAGCCACGAGGCTGGAAATTACCTCCTAATGTCATGGTAGGGGCATTCATCGTTCCGTGACGACGGTTCGGAAACGTCACGCTCTTTACCGTGTTCAACGAATCTCGTTTTCAGGTGTTTGTCCAATCGTAACAGGGCAAGTGACACCGGATTAAGTAAAATATTTATTGAAATTAGTAGATACCAGCTGTGTCTCGCGTTTTCAACCGCGTTTTTATAAAATAAGATGACATAAATATTATAAATATAAGTTAGTCGACTGTAGTCTAAGTTACGCTTTATAGCAACAGCTATCTGCTAGTGAAAGTCCCGTCTAAATCTGTCAGGCTGTTTCGAAGATAACCCAGAACAGACAGACAAAAATTTTAATAATTATATTTTCACTATAGGAACCATGTACTTTCATATGAGTTTAGTAAAATCTTGTTATCTTGACATTACAAATAGACCTGGGATAAATATCGTTTACAGTTATATGTTTTATTACAAGTCATTAACTATTTATGTACCAAACTCATCCAAATCCAATCAGAACTTTTGACGCGAAAGAGTAGCAAAATAAATTGACCCCAAGGTAATTAAATCAAAGAATTGTATAATGAGTAATTACTTGTGCAAACGAAATAATCGATAATTATAGAAGCAAGGCCTAAGTCCATTTCTCAATTTATGCAATTAGTCAATGTTACTTTATCACAAGCAAGGATATTACAACTTAAACTGACAGCTTAAAAGTAGTAGGCTTAGTTTTTCGTCATTCGTCCTCAATTTATTTATAACGCCTTAGTTCAAAATATATTTTTCAATACTTAGGTAATGTAAATTACCTATGTAAAGGTAACGTAAAGGTTCTGCCTTGTGGTTCTGCCTAAGAACAGCAGTGGAATAGCCCGCGCACATTAGGCCAAGCTCCATCGCACGCATCGTATTACAAAAATCCGCTCCTACTATATAATTTTTAACCGACTTCCCAAAGGAAAGAGGTTATCTATTCGGCGTGTATATTATTTAGTACATTTTGTATGAGCTATCGCTCCCTATAGGCGAGTGCACCGCAATATCAAACAACACGAGTCATATAAGATACTATGCGTGGCGGCCTACCGTGGGGCTATAGTATGCGTCAGGCTTTAAAATCTATAGTAAGACTAATCTTTTATGGGCTTGATTAAGCACAGTCCACACATGATAGTGACCAACTACTTAAAATCAGGTAGACTAACGGCCATTCCCTAAGTGGGCACATCACATTTTAAAATGCGTTATAACAAACAGTCCGTTTAAGTTACAACGATCTTACCAGTAACCAGCCGTGGAAACCGCATGGTTTAACCGTTTAGTTAAATCGATGCCACCCGATTAGTCATGGACCAATATAATAAACCGTCATCGATTGTATCTAAAGTTAAGCCGTTTATTACATTTTACCATGTTTTATAAAAAAGATACTCAAGCATAAAATTTTAATAACACTTACAGGAATGTGAAATCCGTAACGTTTTTGCAACGAACTTGTGATCCGTCATCTGTAACAAATACAAGCGAGTTGTTAGAAATATAAAATAACGTTTTAAAACGGTGCATTAAAATTGTATTTACGTAATTTATTGCTACATTTACGAGTAAAACGACGATGACGTAGCTTAAGTAAGTACTTAATTACAACTGACCACCTACTAAAAGTATTTTTGTAATCTAAATGAATACACATAGAATGTTATACCGAAAACTTAAAATATAGTTACACATTAAAATTTTCGCGTAATTCCTATATTTACGTACTTCTAAATATAGTATAAGTTTTGTAGAGATCTCATATTAAAATAAGACATGTTCCTTTACATGTATTATTTTAATATGCAAACACGCAATATGCAAACAAAATAATGGTGTTTCGTTTTTTATTAAATTTAAATAAGAAATATTTACTGTGTATGCATTTCAATGATATAAAAATTTCAAAATATCTTTTTGTATCCAACTACCATACCTTAATTATGCAAATATATCTACAGTAAATAATAAGACCCGTCTTAAGCAGTTCAACTGTTACCTATGACGATTATCCTATACCAAATAGACTATTAACTAGTCTATTACTTAAGCAAAACTAATTTTTCCACTAACATTAAAAGAAATAAGCTCTACCATTATTGCTAAGTATTACATCATCTTGTTTTTTTTTTAAAAGTCCAAGTAAAAGTAGTAGTAGCCACTTATACCCATGGCGTTTGTTAAAATTAATTCCGAATCAGAATGTATCGTTTCATTATTGGCATTGCCGCGAGCGCTTTCAGCATGGTTGCGTACTATTGTGTCTATGGCTCCTATTGTCTCTGGAGTACATTCAATTTTACCGTAACTTAGCCTAGCAGAGTAAGCTAGATTAAGTAATAGTAGTAGCGACAAGAAAAAAATAGTGATTGTGCCAATATCCGGTATTTGGCTAAATAGGATTTATTCATTCAGAATAGAGGAATAGGATTCCTATACAACCTTAACGTCAAGTTGTAGAATTAAATTAGTTTCCGATTTTCAGAGTGCTATGAATTGACATTTAAAAAGGCGCATTAGTTTTCACTCAGTTGCAAATGGTAACACCAGAAAAGTTCCTCTGTACATTGGCTACGGTGACTGCCTACTATCAGACGGTCCGTCAGCCATATCGTCAGTCTATTGCTAAGTAGATTATAAAAAAAAAGTTAATTGTACGTTTTTTGTACTAGGTAGGTACAGAAGGTACAAAAAGTACTGGCACTACTGCAACAAATCACTCTAAACCGTTTGACTAATGTACTAGTCCTTTATATGTAGATATTAAAGGCGACGTAGCTCTATTGTCTTCAGATTAGATTCTAAAGATATTTTCTAATTCAAATATAATATGTCGAATAAATCTTAATCTCAAATTCTTTTTCCAAACTGTTTTAATATTTAGGCCTTTATAAATCTTGGATTACAAAAACAATCGTATAAAATTTATTCGGTAAATATACCCAGATAGGAAAAAACATTACTAGTTTTCTAGACTTTGTCACTGCCGTGAACACAAAAGAAATCTTGATTTTATACATCGAGATACAAGATATATAAAGAGAAAATACTGCAAACAACTGTTTTGTCCCGGTTAACTGCGGCGGTGTGCCGCACTGCACTCAGTCGCGTGGGACACTTTTTATAGTCTATGCCGATGATATCTTACAAAACAGCAGCGCTAGATTTGCTACAAAGGGTAACAAATCTAGCGCTGCTGTTTTGTAAGAATAGTCTAACGTCTAAGTCTAAGTTAGTCTAACGTATGTTACAAAACAGCAGCACTAGATTTGCTACCCTTTGCAGCAAATCTAGCGCTGCTGTTTTGTAAGATACGTTAGACAGTATTATTACTGTTTCAGCACTTCAGCGACTTTTAGCTATAAGTTTCCAAAAAGAACACGATTTATGCTTCAAGTAGCTTCTCTAGTACTATGGCATACAACATTTTACATTATCAATAATTTATCTGTGGTCTTAGTTCTATGAGAAGCGTTAATAGCCATTACAAGTTACTCAACATTGCCCCGAGGCATTATGTGAACGATGATCGTACAGATACCGTACATTGTTATACAATAATGTTTCGTTAAACTGATTTGTATTGTAAATGCTTCTTATTTTTAAAAATCATTCGCGTTTATCATTCATTGATTGCAAAAAAATATTTACATAGTAACTTTGTTTGCCCTTCCCTGCACACTTCATAATTGTTTCACTGGAAATTGGAAGCACATATTAAAAGTAATAGAACCCGTCACTATAATCCAGTATTAAGTATATCTATTTTTACTTCATAGTAGGAGCATTGCTATATTCTCGTCAAAGAAATAAGAGTTCTAACACGTACAAAATGGCAACATTTTTGTTTGCAACCGCTAGTCAGCGAAGAAGGAAATCTCAATAGCCGCCGTTTAATGTTGAAATAATTGACCATCAATTGTTTTTGTTCCAACGACGTAATATTCCCTGAGCAATTTTTCCCACGAGCAGTTCGTACCAACGCCTATTTTTTTAAGTTATTTGACTAATGACTTGTCAACGTTCTCGATTAGTGAGTGTTAAATAAGATCGACAGGTTTGGTAGTCATGATCTAATCTACAATTAATTAAATTAGTTTATGAACACGTCGTTTTGGTGCTTCATAATGCTTGTCACATTTTCTTTCTCAAGTGTACCTACGTTGTTTTATTGATGCTATGATGTTGATGATTGATAGTATAAACAATTTTTTTTTTATCTGTGGTTTGAGTTATTACTCAATCAATCTCTTGTCAATTCTTGCTTAAATTAAGAGTCAAAAAACTTTTTTTGTACGGAATCAAATAATGCACCGAATAAAAATTAAAAATAACAGTTATTTATAAAAATGTATTGTCATGTAAATGAAATATTTAGACTCTGGTGCTATAGACTATGTAATCTTTAAAAAACAAATGTGATACACTAAAGAAATGGCGGGAACGGAGCGTCTGACTCTGGTCTGCGCTGCATCGAATGAAATTCGCGCCATTTTTTATTTTTTAAAAGTGCATTTTCTCGTGTGACCTTTCGTAAAGCTTCCGAACGCGTTTGTTTTTTCTCAAAAAAGAATGGCGAGGATAGAAATCTTTCTCACGGTGAACACAGGTGTCATGGGAACAGAATTCTGGTGTGTTCTGTTATTTAACAAGTTATTTTACAACATACACAAAATACAACGAACTAAGTTAGGTATTTGCTTAAAATATTATATTTTATAGTTAACGTATATTATCGTTAACAATACATTTAATTTATTTCATGATGTGTAATGTTTTTACTTTGTAAATACCTATGGAGGCATTTACAAATTACAATATAATTTCTTATACTACCTGCCACCAAATCGGAAAACGATCTCAGCAAGTTTATATTAACCCTAAGTTTATTTTTTTCTAATTCAGACAAGATAGCGGTATAATATAAGTCATTTTGCTTATTAAAGTAAACATTAATAAAATACTAAACCTCTTTGTGTCGTGAAACTAATTAGATATTTACCTGATTTAATCGATCGAGTAGCATTTTTTTTTATTTATTTATTGAATTCACCAACGATCATTACATTTAAATATTATAAGTAACGATACAAAAAAACTTATATGTTTAAAATAAAAAGGTATCAAGGTAAGGTATCAAGAAGGTGACCATCATCTCATCAACTTTGCATTGACAGGAGACTGACAAAAATCTAACCATCGAAATTCTGTAGTCCACAACTGGACATAGTCCTCCGGTAATTGGATCCACTTCAACAAAATGATGAAGTTGCCAAATTCTGAATGCATTTAGGCTTCATCTAAAATTACTTAATCTAAATCTCATTTAAAATTACAGTTCAGTCTGAACTTCCAAATACTTTATTGTTCTAACAAAGTATGTTTTAAATTTTACACTACAAACTTAAGTTTGTGTGTACTCAGTAAATATTGTGCAATTATTACCGCATTACAAAATATGTTTAGTGTTTTAAATGATTATTTAGAAACAACTCAAGTAGGTGCCGAACTTAATAGACGAGAGCTACTTTCCAGGTATAACGACTTGAGGATTAGGTACTACTAAACGGTACAAAAACCATTTTCTGCAAAGCCGCTGACATTGCGGTAAAGATTTTTTGTACAATGTTTACTAAAACCGCAGCTAATGTACAGAAGTCGGTGGGGAGGTAATTAGGGGAAGGGGGGTCGTTCACCGCTCTTCAAGCCACATCCAATAGTTCTAAGACTAGAATATTTAGATTAGATGTTTATTTTAAATGCTTCCCTCGTGGTTAAAAACTTAGAAAGAAACTTATTTGAATTTTGTAAGAGATTCTAAATGAGAATCTTTTGTCCACTTTTCATTTTAAACACCTTTTATTTTCTGTCCTGCGAAAAATTTGGTACCATAGTCCTCAAAATATCCTGCATCAAGAATTCTAAAAAAACGTTTTTTTAAACACCGCAACATTTTTATGTAACTGTTTTCTTATAACCAAAGTAGCATCCAATCGGATTGTACTCTAATTTAAATTCCTCAAGTATTATCTGTCATTCATTTCACACTTTACACATCAGAAACAATTAGACAACTATTGTGTTACAATGCAAGTAACGTCGGGCAATATACAAAAGTTGATTGGCAATCATCTGACGCCGCTCCCGCGCACAAAGGCTCAATAAAAACTTAGTTTCAATCCGCTTGTAATTCTGTTTGATTATGATTATATGGTGCTTATTAAGGCAATTATGAGCTAAGACGGACGGATAGAATCTATTGTGAGGGTCAATTAGCATAGAGGTGGCGTCATGGCGTAGGTCTGACGTGGGAAAGTGTTTACGAATATAGAGTACCTACTCATTCTCCTATTAAAACTTATTTACATAAATTAAATTTTATTTCTGCCCAACAGCACTGCTTTGTTGGTAAGGTGTGCTAAGGGAGAAACACTTATATTACGCATAATGACTGAACTCTTTAGAGGTAGGAATGTATCTGTAGCTGACCTCAAATAAGACTGCAAACCGGTCTAGAGTTGATTAGTGAAATTGGCAAGTAAAACTTATCATCTGGTAAACATTATGGTGGGCTATCCTATTTTATACAAAAAATACATTTTTCACATTTCATGGTACCCCGTGGTAATATGGTAATGATTTCTCTATTCGGACTGCGTTATACCTAAATCGTTTCTTAGCCTAAAGCCGGAACCTCCGGCACGACCGTGTGACGCCCAAAAAGCAGATTTCGTGCGTCCTTAATGACAGAAAATGTCCGCGACCGCGGGCACTCGCGTGTAATGAATATTTAATTGCGTGGAAATATTTTGAGAACGCCACAAAAGTGGCTCGTCTAGCTTTGTTAGCCAATAATTACGGTCGTGATTGCAGTTGTAAGGGATTTGCTACACGCTCAGCGTGTGACATGTTACGTGTTGTTCAGCGTTTAAAATAAAAGGGATTAGATTGGTGTTCTAATCGAAGTTTTACAACAAATGCGTACGGCAATAATTTGAATTTGCTAAACATCTTCGTATTTTTTGTGTGAGTAAATCTAACGATTTATCTCTTTGTTGCCTTCCGTTTCACGCTTGGTCGCTTCCAATGTGACAGCTACCTTAACGTGGGGACAATAAATTTCTCAGTAATATCTGAGACGAGGATAATTGCCTATTCAACTTCGCTGGGGTCTTCTTTGCGCACAATCAAGACAAATACAGATACACATTATTTGTTGCATTCACTCAACTTGAGATTATTTTAGGTAAGTATTACTTACAATTTTTCTTTAGACAAAATACATTATTTTTCGTAAACATTTATACTTTCATATTTATAATAAGTTATAAAGCGTTCTTCTAGATGCCGACAAAATTCCAAATGCTTAAAAAAATCTTTATGTTGATATTCAATGGTAAACAATACCTACGGCATTGATTATATACTCTCAAGATCATGCGTTGCTTAAAAAAGCGTCTAAAATTAGTCACTAACTGTTAGCCTCTACATCGCTAATGTTTATAACAGGCAACTTTATTGCGCAAACAAAATGGCGTAGTGGGATCATATGGCCAATCATACTACGCCGTTTTAAGCTAGTGTGCGTGAATCACGCACACTTGCTTGTAATTCTTGAACGATTTTTGGTTTATCATTTACATCGTGACGTTATGTCTAGAGAGTATATAATCAAATACCTATGGTTTATTTATCCTTAGTTTTTCAATGTAGGTACCTACATAGGTCATATGTTTATGAGACACCGATAAAAACATATTATGTATTATCTATACCGTATAACAATTTTTGTCTCTACATAAACGTGGGAAGATGCGCCTACCGGTCTGTCATTTCACTAACGGTACACCGATGGATTGTATGACGGTGCATGATTCCATTATAATTGAGCCTTCCCATAGCTATAATTTCCTTTTGTGGAATTGTGACAGTGAATAATTTCCATTGAATGTTCAGATTTTATTAATTTAAATGTAGGTACCCTACAAAAACCAATGAATTTTAATTTTAAATACCTACTAATTTACTTAGTTCTCACAGTATGTGTTACAGTAAAAAAGCGTGGAAGCATCAGTGACGGCATATTTAATATCAAATACCGTATACTCGTGTGTTATACCGTATACTCATGGCTTTTTTATTCTACACCAGTTTTACAGAAAAGTAGCAACCCTGACTTTAGCTATTGGCAATACAAATAGGAAACAGAACTTATTCCAAATATCGAAGTTAACATAAAGGGCAAATGATTATATAAAGCAGGTATATTGAGTAATCGTGTATGAACTTTCAGTTCAATATTAACAACCTATTGTAGTTACAGGTTATTGGTGTAATCTTAGGTATTTCTTGGTAAATGTGTTGATATGTAAACTGCGTTTGATAATTTTACTTCGTTAATTATTCCCGCATAGGGCTCTAGTGTGTGAGCATAAATAACATGAAATTTTATCTGATAAATATAAAACTTGCTATTACCATATTGTTTTAAATGATAAAAATAGAAAAATAATGATTTTTACACACACATATATACATAGTTGTAAGTATCCTATCAAAAAGAATATTTTAAAATAAAATAAAAAAATTAATAAACAGAATCATTGCCAAAATTATAATAAAAAAAACACTAAAAATGTTACTCTCTATGACCATAGAGATATTATTATACCACTGTAAGGGAGTCATGGGCAGGCCAGTGAGTGAAAGTGTCCAATAAATAATAAAGGAGGTAAGATGAGAGACCTATACTTATCTTTGTCTAATAGAAGTAGACAGATAGGTTGCCTCATTTGCTTTCTCTTTTTTTTCGATGGACACATTATAGGTTGGCCCTACTCTAGTATAATAACTCTATGCTCTTTACCTCGTCTATGATCTATGGAATCTACAGGTGCATCGCGTTGAACAACAGTCACAGATTATAAAAGTTTTACCGCGTATTGAGTAAAATGAAACCTGTTTGGAGCGAAGTAAGGTATTGTATAACAGCGTGAGAGCAGTTTCCGTCCGGTCATAGTCAAGGCTGACCGCAGCGGGGCGAATTAATTTATCGAACAGAACTCGATTCAGAATAATATTGTATCTGTTTTTAAAATCTATCACATTACATTGGTATTAAATTAATGGTGATATAAAAGTAATGAATACAAATAAGTCTTAAAGGTGGTAGAACTCTCGTGGTTCGACTCCAGCGGCACCACCGCCACACCTATTTCTACCTTATAACAGCAGTGTTAAGCGCTGCTGTGTTTGATGGGTGTGGTAAGGGAGATATACCTATATGAGGCGTTTCAACTTAGTCCTCTGGGGTAGCAACGCATCTGTGGTAGGACTGTGATCTTATCTGGGGTCGATTTCAGATGTCTATGGGCGGCAGTGGCCACTTAACATTAGGTGGGCTGCATGCTCTTTTGCTACTTCCAAACTGTAAAAAACAACTTTTATGAATACAAACGTGGTTTTTAAATGTTGACATGTGTATGCTTTTTTTCTTTAATAAATAACAAATATAAAATATTGTTTTCCATCAATTATGTAAATACTAATTTTACCTTTGTCGAGCAGCTGGAAACAACAACTTGTACATGAAAATTGAAAGGTAAATGATGGTATGCCTTCTATGGATACGAATAACTTTATAAATTACAGGTGTTATGCCTACCTAAAATTGACCACCGATGATCTACTCCTAAGTAAAAAATAGAACGTCATGAATATACATATATAAAGCTCAAAAATTGGTATACCATATGCGCCGAGAATTAAGCTAAAATACGAGAAGAATTTCTACACACTACACTACATGTTTGGAGTATATATAGATTGGGCATTTGTATCAGCAGGTATTTGTTGCACCGATTTTTCAAAACAAAATACATGGCTTTATGAAATGTAGTTTTGTGACCTATGAGAAACTGCAATAGAATGCACTTAAATTATGTCTGCAATTAATTTTATGCCCATTGGAATATTAATATATCGCGGTATCTGTTTGATTTTGGCTGGATTAGAACATTTACTAGATTAGATTTATATTACAGAGCAGCTGTAAATATAACAGTGCTTTAATAAATTATATCAGCTAATAATAAATTAGTAGAGTATGTAAATACCATAATTAAACTAAATTAAATTCGATGTTAACCTTTATTGCCTTGATGTTGATAATTGATATGAAATATTTATCCAAAATGATTGTTATCTTTACACTTTGATAGGAATTGTCAGAAACACTTGTATAAATAATATAAAGTTCAATGACCACTTTTAACCTTTCGCGTCGAAGTTAAATTTGAGAATGAAGCTACTCTTGTAATTTTTTACTACGGTATTATAGTACAATTAAATGATTTATTGTACAATTAGTTAGGTATAACTACTATAAAACTACAGAATTTATTGGAATCACTACACTTTTTTAATATTTGGTGCGTACGTATATTTTTGAGTGTGCCGAATAGCTTATATTTACGACAGCTGTTGTAAGAGCCATCTTCTAAGCACTGTTATACATTAAACATAAATTATTAAGTATATTACGATACGAGTAAAAAATTGATCATAATCTGTTTAATTTATAGGACAGAAACACCCGGTTACGTTCTTTGAAAAAAGAAGCGTGCTACTACATACAAAATAAAACGTACATGGAACACATTAGCCTGCACTTGTGTAGAACGAGTCGGTCGATAAAAGCGTAATAACGACCATCTCGCCACTAAATCACTATCTGCGACGATCGAGCCCTTAAACCCTTAATAGCCATCATCGGTAAATGTCAAATGTGTGGAATGGTAACCACGAGCGCGATTTGCTCCGGACATATACATGTAGTTAATGACAAACATAGATAAGTACTACTACAGCTACTAATCTGCTACCTCTTGTGTACAAGGCATACCTTAGTTTCACAGAGCTATCGGTAAAGTTAAGAACGTAGCAAATCATATTTTCAATCGATTTTCAATTTTTTGAAATAATAAAGGTAATGACATTTACACTCAGGGAGATATAGATTTGTTAAGGGGTCTAAAAGCGATGGTCCTCCTGCTTATTTTTTTCTCGCTTATATCTTAACATATCTTAATAAGTTATCTTATTAAGTGGGAACCCGGACTATCTGACACCCGGTTTTATCCGGCCATACATACGATGATTAACACTATACTAAGATCTTCAAACTACTACACAGTACCTTCACTACCCACCCTGAAATTAGCCCCCTTTAGAAAATAGATAAAGGAAACTTATCCCATACAAATGTTTAACGTATTATTTCTATCAGAGATGATACTCCGCGTAGACTCAATATAGATCCTATAGATATAACGCATCGTGAATATATATTTACGCCTTTCCATTGCTTTCAATGGCCTCGGCTAATAGCTTATGAACTTAATGGATGTCTAGTTTCACTTGCCTCAAATGAGGATGAATGGGATGTCGAACTGACATCTTGTGTATATACTATGAAGCCCCATTTATAATTATATCTACAGACATTTACGTGTTAAACGCGTCCCGGGCCAGACAAAATAGTATAAATGTATACAATGTGTGCTTATTTATTTACCTGCTGTAATAACATTGTGCAAATAGTTGTATGTATGTTGTATTTGTTAATAGTACAACTCGTAATATAAGTGCGATTTATATCAAAACATATTTAAATCGATAAAAATTAAATTATAAATTTTACAGCCGCTGCTCAGCAGTTTTCTTACGGCATTCACTACGAGAGGTTTACTGTGGGTTTACATAAATAAAATTTCTGCCTTACCCCAGGCCACACACCAATATGTCACACCCCAGAAGACATCAAAATTTTAAGTATTTTCAAGCCTATTAAAATATGAAACATAAATACATATTGAAGTCTCAAAAAAATAACGACGAAATTAATACTGCAAATATGAAGTATTTAGTAACACCGACCGAGAGTTTTATGAAGGTGCCGAAACCCTATCTGATAAGATAGCTTAAAGATAACCTGTATTGGCTTTCAATTACAAAAATAATGTATCGAAACTTGTTATCCAACAATCTGAAATTTTAATTTACAGGAAACTTTTTAGTTTAAGGCTCTTTTTTTAATTATTTGCAAAAACCGTATTGGCTTTGATCTACTATAATTTCTTGTTTAATATTAGGTTAGCTTTACAGTTATTCCAAATTTTTCATTTCTTTTACCCACAATTACACATACAAAATTACTGTTTTATATTCGGGAATTTACAGTATACGTGTATTTACATTTACATCACAGTGACAAAGCATAATAAATATTGAGTCATTGACGGAGTACTTCTGAATTACACAGTGCTTGCATATTTCACATTAAATTTTTAAAAAATCCAAAAATATTACCTCATTTTTGGAATTTTGTGGTGAATATGAAAATTTAGGTGAAAAATGCACATACTAGGCAGGAATTGAAAAAAAACAAAGATCATAAGTAATATGCACGTTCAATTAAATTCTGATAATGTATAGCGACGTGGACCAATTTCGGACGCAAAAAAAACAGCATTGTTACCTGCGAAAGTGCCCAAACAATCCGCTAAGGAAATGATAACCCGTCGCTCAAACAATCATCACCCAGACAAAAGGGCCGAAACAGTTAGACCTCGTATTGCTACACCGACGAACGGCCGTGTCATTATGGAGCAACCAGTCAGATTAGACCTCGACCGCCTCTCTTAATAGTTTATAACGAGGAGTGAAGCGGCAACGGAGATGTCTTTTCAGGGATCTACGTGCGATGGTCGCGGACGCTAAATCTCAAGCATTTGTGGTGGCCGAGTAGTTTCTCCCAATTACACCGTCTCTAGCCGGCGATTGGCCGCGCCACGAGGAATCCGGCCTGTCGTGACTGTGATAAAAAAAACTGACGCAAATTGCCGATACGCCTCGTGCACACAATTTCATGCTCCGACTTTAGAGAACAGTCTAGATTCGTCATATTTCAACGGAATACACGAAACTGGATGAACATTAGAAATTAGAAAATGGTCGGAACCGAAAAATCAGCAGCGATCAGATTAATTAATAGCGTTTTAGAGTTGATGCTAATGGTTATTTAATGCATCGAAAGAGTCGACTCATCTCGTGTGTTGGCCGGTTTTATTCAATTGTATTGTTCTAATTGGCGTTTTTGTCGGCATTTATCATTGGCGTGGCCCGTTGAAGGCATTACGGCTCTGACAGTGAACGTGGCGGTACATTTGTCTCGTTGAAAGGTTATGAGGACGGAGCGATCGCTGCAGCCATTCGGTGCGCGCTCCGCCTCCTCTCCGACTGTTCCCACCTTCAATAGCTATCTGGCAGGCCATCTGCTCAAGAAATTATTGTATTTTGTTCCCGCTTCATACAACGCTTATGGATTTTTATTCGTGCTCACGTGAACTTTAAATACCTTCATTAATGTTTCACGACTTTTTAACGTGCCCGTCGTGGAATTATGTTGAAAATACACGTGTTTTGTTGTTGTAACTAGTTAAACAAAGCCTCAGTAGATACTGAGTTTTTATTGAAAATTGAGAACTACTAATAGCTCTTGGAACTGCTACTAACTTAGGTACTAATGGTTTGTTACAGGAAGAATAATGTTTCAGTAGCTCAATAAGCTCGGTCCGTAAATATTTATAACTTGCTTCTTTTATTATCTTTTTATCAGTTTAGTATATTAATATACATAGAGATATACATACTATAGACATTTAGGACAAATTCCTCCTTACGACTCCGCCCACCACCCCTCTCTTATACTCCACTACTGTCCCTTAACTCCTTGCCTCCAATCTTATAAAACTTTAAAAGCTAACTTAAGGACAACCTTGTCATATTTAGACATATTTTCAGAGTTGTTTGAAAGTAACCTCTATCGTTCTGCTAAATGTGATGTCAAAATCACTTTAACTTAAGAAACAACGTTCAACAAACAGACAAAATCAGACATGGATTTGGGTAACGCGTAGTTAATACAAATCTATGAAAGACAGTTCAAATCTTTCAAGCTTATTCTTGCTTGCTTGGTTATTTACACAAAACTTTCAAGACAATAACTACAAGTACAGCGTCGTTGGCTGCCGGCGAATGGGCAACAAAGTCGACGGATCGACAAGTCATCGCATTGCATAGTTCGATTTGTCGCGGCCTGTGATCGATTTTTTAGCCCGCATATTAGGTTTGATAGGGCTGCTATAAACCCAATGTTTGTCTATGTAAAACTAAAGTTTTTTGTCCATATAACGAATATAGTAGTATTATTTGCACCAGTATTAATAGACTCTACAAAGATTTGCTCATAATTTGTGATATATTTCATTTATTTACTGCATTTATACCTCATCACAAACGAGATATAAAAAACTTCATAAAAAAACCAACAATGAAAAACATTTTTCTTGTAGAATCCTTATCTTGAATCACTTTTGAACATCAGCGCTGAGAGCCAAACAACTTTTTGAACTCATTACATATTAAATAAATCCGTGTTCACATACGCGTTCACTCAAAGACGTATCCTGTCAGGCATAGCTAAATAAATCGCGTCAAGCGACCAAATTGGGCAGCCCTGTGTAGTGACCAGTCCCCTGATGTCGATGCTTATCTCCGGGCGATTCGTTCCGGCCGGGGACGCGGCGCGTGACGCCCGTCGATTAGAAATCTCGTCTCGGATGCCGCAATCCGACGTGCCGGCGATTGGCGGTCTCTATTAGGCCACAAACGGACGAAATGAACAAGTCGCCAATGGACGGAAAAAATGCAAGTATCAATCGCCGTTTGTATTATCTTGAAATTAATTGATATATATGAAACATGATGATTCGATTGTTCGATATTTTATATACATATGTGCGATGTATTTTTGCATTGCATATATTGTTATAAGCCTTCCAAAATAGTAGGAGTATGGAACAACCTGCTATGAAAACATTAAATATGATATTAATAATTCTTATCAAGATTTTAGTAAAACGTAAAAAAGCTTAATACTTATCTGCATATTTATGTCAAACGTGACTTCTGAAGTGACAATAAAATATAAAATATTCGCAATATGCTACGATCGCAATGCCTGTATTTGGCCTTACACTTGATCGTTTGATCGTTGAATCAACTGTTCTATTTTTAAACGATTCCTTTTCTTTATTCGTGCTTTTTGCAGATGTAATCTAACTGCCAGTTGTACAATTAGAGTCTTTAAAACTTGTGACGACAATAAAATAGACAAAGTAGCTATAGACCGTTTATAAATGTAAAAGTAGCTGAGTAAAATTAGTTTTTATTACTTACAACTGTTACCCGATTACTCTGTTACCCAGGAATCTAGAGGATAAGGTTTTGTAGCCGAGGCTTCATTTTTATGGTTATAGGACCACACAGGTGCAGCTTGCTGTGGCCCAGCTTTCGCTCTACATTACCACAAATATATCATTCACATAAGTGACATTTTGATGCAAAAATATGTTTGTCATAAATTAAACATCAATTTTTTATCCACACCACATAAAAATGTTAATTATAATTATGTTAGGAAAGATGCATTTACTGTTATGTCAAAACCTTAAAATACCTTTCTATGAATATTTTGCATTATTCGAAAAGATTACACTAAATTAATGAAGTTATGTCATTTATCTAACGCGTCTACTAAGCGATCTATGACAAAGATCAAGTCACCATCTGATAATTTTTTTTTTTGCATAACTACAAATTTTCCTAACTGATTAAAAATAATCATGTCACACGCGTTTTATATCCAATAATCTGCATCATCCTATAGTAAATTTAAAAAGCTGTGTAAGTAATGCACGATGGAAAGCAATTTTTATTCAAATTTTGTAATATACATTCATTGCATAAAGCAGCACCTGATACTTATAATCCACAAGCGAGTAATATTACCCATGACTTCGTACTCGCTGACCATAGTACAAAATAATAAAATGTGAAATAAAACACCTGGAGAATTTATTGATACTCCTCTCCTAGAAGTATCAAATACTTCTTGGTACGTACAGTATACAGATACTGTATATAGATACAATATCAAAAACATCAACTTCCTAAAATGACTATTATTCTTTCATGTTATAGCTTTACTAGTAGCGATAATTAATCAGAAGTGAGTAGGTATCCTTTCGATTTTGCATACATTATAGATACATTATATATTTAACCCTCAAACTACATAAATACTAATGTGTATCTACTTAATAATGTTCAATTTCTATACAATAAGTTGAGTACATACCTAATTAGGGCATTGAGACGTTAAGATTTCAGTGCAGCTGTTGCAGGTCGATTGCAGGTGTTCTACAGCGCTTTCTATCAAAGCCAACACGCTTGTTAACCATTTCATATAATTAAACATTGACGTTAGAATGTGCGGCGAACACGCAAATTTCTAGTGAGGCAAGTGGGAGGGCATATCTGTACGTGTTCCTCTGACGGAAGAATTTAGTTTAAGTGAATAAGAATGTAAGTTATGTTACTCGTGTTGAAAATACGAGTATAATGTTAATGTATTGAACAACCGATGTTAATGTATTAATCAATCAAGGAGTCGATGAAATATGTAGCAACATTCACTGCTGTTGTAAGGCTATAATAGGGATTGGAGTAAATTGTACATTTTTTAGATAAATACCACAATCATGCAGTACATTTGGTTATAAATATTTGATACAGTCGCCTATAGACATCCTTAATTGAAGTTCTACCCGAAATATATGATGTTTCTTTCTACACCTTTCAAACGAGAACAGAGCAGCACTTTTAACGAATGCACTGCTATTGTAAGGAAGAAATAAGTAAGGAAGTAATGATGAGTCACAGTCGACTCCATATAAAATTTACCCTTAAACACTACCCAAGTTAAGCAAGACTGCTTCTTAAGCTTAAGCTCCACACCAATGTTTTTTCTTTTAAATATCCTAACAAAAAATAGGCAAATAATGTTTAAAGAAAGAGGATAATAATTTCAAGTATATCACAATTTATGGCTTTTAGACCTTCTTAAGAACTGATTCTAAAAATTACATAAGGTAAAGCTGCATTTATTCAGATCCAGACACTGAAATAATAAGTACACACTCCGACCAAATGCATTTGAATAATGAGGTCAAGTTTGGTATAAGGAAAATGTACAATGTACATGTGGGCGACGAAGGAAGTCTAAATATTAAATACCATTTAAGTTTCTGGACATAACCTGCAGACTTTTGTTATTAATTAAAATTTACTACTTATACTACTACTGCTGTACTGTATTGGTAGTATGATACTATAAGTACTACTACAAAATACAGAAGATTCAATATATACAAAAGGCGGTTTTATCGCTTAACTCCATCTCTATCAGAGTCGAAACTTTTGACTATCAAAACATGTATGGTAGAGAAAGAAAAACATTTTAATTTTCTTAATACATTTCCAATTATGCAACCAAATGTTTAAAATTAACATTTATTATAATATTTATAAAATGTGAAGAGCTATAAAATACCGCACGCCGGCATTGACCTTGGCTCTAGTGGTTGTAGAGTTCAGAGGTCTAGCGAGGACGTTCATCTTTGTCAATGTCGTATGCTGATTTAAACGTGGCCACTCGAACACACATTTCATAATACTACAGTGCCTGAAACCTACCTACAAAAGCTATGTTTTAAATAGATAGAATTAAGTTTTGTATAAGTTTTGTATTTATGTACAATTTAGCTGCTTTGTAAGTAAAATACCTTACGTCATTTTCTATATTAACTCTTTATTTTCTTTGAATTTAATCATGTTTCAGTACATGAAGTAAATATAAAGTTCTACTCCTGACTTAACAATTTACGGAGGAAAATCGTAAAAATTTAATAGTTCCACTAAAATAATAAGTTTTTCAAACTGAATACCGAATTTCGCGTTGTCACGGATGGCGGGCGGCGAGCCGTGAGCGACAGACCGAGGCGGCATGAAAAAACCTATTCACTCTATAATAACACCGCCATCCTAAACTGAAAGGTTTTATCTGCAAACAGTCCACACTAAAATAAACTCTTGTGAAACGCGATACGGTTTTTTGTCAGCAACATGTCACCTGAGTTGCGTTACACGAGGAATGATCTCAGCGGCTAGAATCACTAGTTTAAGTGTAATGAGATGACGAGTTAATAAATTCCCGGGAGCTATTAGGCATATGGCGAGGAATTTTCTTTTTTACCATAATTGGCGTCCTGGACCACACGGGAATATTTTTTACGTTGCACTATTCCGAGTTGATTAGCGCGAGCCGTCAACGCTAACATTTGAAGGCGATAATGAACAACACGGAAGTAATCGGAAAATCAGAAGACGGTAATAGCCAAGTATAGTAATCGCGATGTTTTACGCAAACTCGTATTTCCTCTTAAAGGTGTTAGCCATAGTAATTGATAGCAAATTTTCCGGAGATGCAAATAGCGACATAGTTTTTCAATTGCCAGAGGAAAATAATTAAATATGTACCAATGTAAAACGTTTTCTACATTTACAGGTACATAAAATTATTATTTCTCAATTGACTTTAAAAATATTATCGCTTTTTTCTATTTTATAAGCAGGTGTAGTAGGTAACTATGAGGAAACTACCAATTAAACTTTACCATAATTATTATTTATGCAGGTATATCGCAATTGCTTTCAGTATGGACATAATTAAAAGAAATTATCGCCTTTTAAATACTAAGCATATTAGCATACAAACAAAATTTCAATGACTTATCGACAAATATACCAATTCACACCTTTCAAACAGTCTAATTTATTGAATCGTAAAACCTTGAATTGACCACGAGTTACGTTCCGAATATCCATAATCGACAATCGTGTCTAATGGGAAAGATCACTACACCATTAAGACATAAGTAACATAAAATATTTATTTTCCAACCCGTCGTACATTACCCATTAAATTTGTAATTAAGTCCACGTATTTTTCACAAAGCAATAAAAGTTATCTGGGTAACCATCAAATTAGTAAATTTAAGGAGGACATGGAGATATAGTCTGTTAATGTAAGCTTTTAGCAGACGGATATTTACACGTTATAGCATATCGATTAGCTCTGATTGATATGTGTAATAGATACACGGATTCGGATTCGTTATTCGTTTCAAGTGTTGGAACGACCCGAAGCGGTCGACTTTTCTTATATACACTTTATATTGGCTCATAAGATCACTTCAAGCGATTACACGTAATAAAACTACATCAGCTAAGTATCTAGTCAGCAAAGTAAAAAAACACCCACATAAAATCATGGAAACTACGTACCTAATTACTTCAAGTGGGTAGGTACTCGTAACCTAGACATTAGACACTTGTTGCTTTTGCAGCGAACAATATTTCATGGACTCGAATAAGACTGTTTTTTGCCAACGGTAGATTTTTTGTCGGTTTAGTTCATAATGATACTTGTCGTCGAGACAACTAAATAGATACTTACAAAGAGTATTATAGAAACGCGCTACGGGCATTGTAAAGGTTGTATTGTCTCGTTACTGAACTAAAAACTACAAAAAAGCGAATGAAATTCGTTCGAAGAATTATTATCAGAGCGCAACACATGAAATACAAAAGAACAATGACCCAGATCCGCTAAAGATAACTATCGAAGTGACGCATGTGTGGAATCGATAACAGTAGATGTACACGCACGCACTCGCGGACCTTATCGAGCCAATATTTACCGAAGTGGCAGCAACACGCGAAACGCCGGCGACGGCCGTGTGAACGCCGCTTCACTAATTGTGTTAGGACCCTCGGCCGTCTCCGAGGGCGACTTCATTCAATCGAGTGTCACATTATGAAGTATAAAACATATCATACCTACTATTCACGATCAGCAGCTGCACCGAAACGGAACGGCAGATGCGTGCTAACCGACGCTAGCCTAATAGTAAGAAACTATAAAAACGCACCGGCTCGATCGAGTGAATTTTTCACCGTGAGCGTGGAAAACTTACCGGCTACAGGGTTGCAGGGAAAGCAGCGCTGGCGCACTCACAAACAGCACACGTGCACGAACGCCGCGGCCGCGCACCTGTCGCGGACTGTTCGCCATTTCCATATTTAATTGTATTTATTGTGAGCGAGGCGCGCGCGCAGCCCGGCGCGTTGAGGTGGACTGACTGCCGCCGCGCTCGAT
>DWNY01000054.1:0-23346 GCA_018250635.1 Telegonus apastus | reverse complement strand
GTCGTCAACCCATTATTGTCCCACTGCTGGGCACGGGTCTCCTCTCAGAGTGAGAGGGCTTTTAGGCCATAGTCCACTGCGCTGGCCAAGTGCGAATTGGTGGACTTCACACACCTTTAAGAACTGTTCTTTTGTTTTTTTTAAAGAACTCTCAAGCGTGCAAGTTTCCTCACGATCTTTTCCTTTACCGTTAAAGCAAGTGATAAGTAATTTTTAATACGCATATAAATTCGCAAAGTCAGAGGTGCCTGGGGTTTGAACCTCGGACCACTCGATTGAGAGGCCGAGTTTCAACCATTACCTACTACCTAGCTACTACTACTACTAGCTACCACTGCTTCATGTAATAATTCATGGAAATTATGTAACTTAATACATGATCATTTATAATTGCATCAATATATGAAGCATTTGAGGCTTAAAATTAGCAAATCAGATGACCTTTACCAACGTTATCATATGGAACGGTAACAATACATAATACCCTTATTCTAAGATCTTCAATGATGTTTCCAACAGCGCATTTGAATGGTCCATATACGAGTAGATAGATGATTGATCGTTTTAGTGTTCTGTGTGTGAATTGAAATAGAAATCACAAGTCATACGAATGCATATTTTGAAAAAAAATACAGGGCCTTTTCGATTAGATAGTATTCAAAGTACTAGGTAATTATATTTGATCCCATTTTTATGGAATTAGGATAGCGTTGCGATTTCTTAAAAAAACCTAAAATCAGTTACCTATTACGATGTTATATAATATTTGAATTGAATCATAGCTACATTTTTATCATGTCTTGAGTAATTATCATTTGCATTTACAATGTATGATGTGGTTTACCGGTGCAAGTTCTACGGAACACTGTTAGTGCAAGCTCGAATCTCGCTTGACTGAATGTCGGTTGACATTTGGCTCTAGTAACCCTTGGGATTTAGGCCGCGGTGCTGTAATTGTAATCGGACGATCTAACTCGCGTGTCCGTTTGATTACTGGCGTGTTCACCTGTTTATACGTGCGATGTGACTACAGCGTTACTTAAAACAGTGTTAAACAATATAGGTTTTAAAAGGGAAAGTGGCAAGAAAGATTGTACGTCCACCTCCGCCACATCTATTTTTGCCTAATAATAGTAGTTAAAAGCTGCTGTGTTCTGGTTTGAAGGGTGCGGTAATGGAGATATACTTATTCGGGGCGTTCCAACTTAGTCCTCAGGGGTGGCAACGTATCTGTGGGCGACCTCAGGTAGGACGATGATCTTATCTGGGTTTGTTTACAGATGTCCATGGGCGGCAGTGGCCACTTACCATTAGGTGGGCTGCATGCTCGTTTCGTACTTACAAAACATAAAAAATAAATTAAAAAAAAACCTCCAGGGTATGGCCTTGTACGTTTTGAGTGAAAACCTATGTCACTCATACATCTAGCGTAAGTAAAGTAAAATTCCACTCATAAGGTTAGCTTGAACAAGCAGACAATATAAACAGTAAAGTAAAGGTATCAATATAATTATCAATTATTTACTTAATGAGTTCACTTTTAGTTACTCGACTTATATGACAGGTACGAATGGGTAAATTAAGAGTTACAAATAGTCCTTGTATTCCTGTCGATCCGATTTAAGTTTGTCTGTTGTGTGTATAAACACAAGAATACAAATATAAAAAGCCAAAACAGACATACTGATTGATAATTTAGAGATGTAGAATGATATAGTATAACTAAACAGTTTTTTGAAAAACGTAAATACGATGTATAGAAAATAGTACGTATACTATTTATATACGATATTTAAATAACTTTTATTCAACGATATTAACATTAGTTACATTGCACGTACACGTACGTAAATATACACAATAATGCACTGCTCTTAAATTTAAACGCACACGACGCCTCACAATCACAACAGTCATTACAACGTAATTGTTTGCGAAACGTAAAATCTAGCCCGAATTACGCAACGTAAATTAGTGTCGAGATTGAATTCGAAATCGTCATTAAAAGCCTCACACCCACAGCCCTACGTATACTTTGCGCTTAGCGTCAATTTGGGCGCAAGAGCCGCCGCAATTTCGTTTGTCCGCCCATCGATGAATAGCTCCAAGCGTAGTTCCGATATCATATCGCAACTGGTTTTAAGTATATTCGTATATCGATATTTTGGATATAGCTGACATAGAAACTCGTTATAGCAAAAGCACCGAAACGCATGTACGAAAGAATTTATATTTAAGTATTCTCTAATCAATTAAAGAAAAACGAAAGCCGTTATATATCTTACTTTTACTTCACATCTTTTACTACATTTAACCTTTAATGAGGCGAGAAAAAGACAAAGCTAATAAAATTTAAGATATTTAATTCAAAGTACTATAGGTTATAAGTTTCTGTTATTTTCGATGTAACTCTACATCGGTAACACGTTTATGATATCGATATAAGATAACAGTTTTCCCTATCGATACGAACACTGAACTAACGTAACCGTTCTCGAATACTTACGACTGTCCACTCTAGATACCCGCATATCGGAGGTCTGAGGTCGATTTCGGTGTGTGTCGTCGGCACATGTAAATTGGTGCGATGTGTAGGTGGCGTTTGTGGGTGTGATAATTCCATCGGCACACAAAGAGTGCCGTGAGAGTGATCTTGCTCCCGAAACGTGTGGTTTGCTTACGAATTACGGGGCGTGGGAGAGGTGAAAGGTCGGATGTTGCAGGACATGTGTCTATCAGAATAGACAATTCAGGGACGCCACGGCACAACCAGACAATTGGTACTTGTTAGTGAGTTGATTGTTTCCGTTTGTAAATTTGGACGTCTATAATATTTTGATCTGACCTTTGCCGATGCTTTGTTTATTTATTAGTGGATGATTTTATGTTGATTTTACTGATTGTTATCTTAATAAGATACAAAGATTTTATAGGAACTGAACATGTAGTATTATCTACATATATGAAGTTTAAAAAATGCCCTAATTTAGTATCACTGGATTATTTAATATAGAATAGGTACCTACATACTTGTCTCTGTGCTTACAGTATATATTTTTTTCAAGGGAGTAAACAGTAATAAGATTCAATTGTATTTCGAAATCAAATAGAAAAGTAAATAATGGCGAGACATACATACATGAAAATATTAAAAATATACGATCGACTCGACATTCGTCGACAAATCATGCAAATGTTCACAAAATTTTACAACAATCGATATCATTCTTCTAGCAACGAAGTGATTAACGTTGTGCTCCTTGTTTCTAGGCATACGAGCTTTCGACCCTGACGGGTACACAAGTGATGCTACTAGTCGCGTCCGAGACCGGACACGTGTACACGTTCGCGACGCGGAAGCTGCAGCCGATGATCACGTCGGACTCGGGCAAGCGGCTCATACAGACCTGCCTCAACTCGCCCGACCCGCCCACGACCAGCGAGCAGCGGATGGCGGCCACCGGCTTCGAGGAAACCGAGCTCACGTATAACGTAGTTGACGAGGATATGAAGGTGAGGCAATTGGCGTACGCGGGCTCCGCGCAGTATCCCATAGATCACCACCCGTTGGCCTCGTCGCCGATACAGCAGTACCACCATCAGCACCCCCCCTGCCCCTCACCCCTCCCCATCGGCTCCCTAGGGCAGCCCTACTCCCACGCCCATCTATCTCACCCCCACATGTCCCACCATCCACAACGGTAGTTCAGATGGCACTAGAGTAATCCCGTTTTGCTATTTAATTGGCGTCGATATCGATAGCTCCAGATACCGTCCGGAGGCGTCGATTAGACTATCGGGATAGTCACGTTCTAGGTAAGCTTGTAAATTAAATCGATAAGAAGAGTAATATACATTTATAAAGGCAATAAAGTATTTTGTTGTTATTTTTGTAAATAAGTAGCTCTCGGGTATTTTTTTTTCGTAATTGACGGCTGAATTTTTGAGGATTTGAGTGGTTATCGGAAACGGGTTCCTACGCATTTTGCGCAACGTATTTTCGTGGAATTACTGTTAATGATGCCCGAAAGTTGCACATAAGCGATTGCATATCGAAATTGACAGATACATTCAGATAAAAACACCCGTCTGAGTGAATGTACGAAATGACTGACAATTTCACGGTTCTATTGAGAGATGTTGATCATCGTATGAATATAGTCAGCTTAGGCAGCGTATTAAAAAACGACACAGTAAATCATATGGCCGTTAAACATTTCTATTCCAATCTATTAGGTTGAAATCAATTTGGCCAGAGTCGTTTAATAAATCATTCATCTGAGAATCCTATCAATGATATTGATGATGGACGTGGAAGCGCTGTCGAATGCCGTGGAGCGGTGATCGGTAGCAAATAATAATGTTTGAAATGAGTTTGTAATTATGGTTAAAAACCGGTTGCACGGTTTATGAGTGACGCCTCAGAAGCGGTTGCGTCTGAACGCGTTCCAATTGAATCGTTATGATGAATGAATCGGTCCATCATTCGATACATAGTCATTGTTATTGATACGCCTGACCCTACTCCAATATTTAAGTAATCAAGTTATAAAAAGTAAGAGTAAAATAGTAGCTCTAATCAAAGCTGTAGGAGATAATGAAAAGTTTTGTATACAGAAGAACATTTATTTAGTCTATCATTACGTTATGTAGATACAATATTTATTAGTGACACCGCAGCGTATCGATTCGAACCGTTCATTATATGCTATCGGCGACTAAAATAGACGATACTGGCACCAGTTTATCCTGGCTTTAAAAATGCAAAGGAACAAAAAATATCTTTAACAAAGTAGCAGGTGTTGTTGAGGCTAGAGACAGTTTCCAATTATCAAGGGCCCGTCTCTCCGGGATCGGGAGCCACGTGATCCGGATTATCAAGAAATTAATTGAAAAATTACTTTCGAACGTTTCGAGAGTGATTCTTATATATTCTCCTTTCAAATTCGACGGTGGCGTTGATCGGTAGGAGCATTCGAGTAACACGGGTGCTTTCCGCTTGTGTAAGTTTAATATTTGTTTATGGGAATGAAAATAGAGAACCCTTTAATATATCGTTACACTATTTTCTTTCACTCGTATAAGATAGATCATTCTTGTTAATAAGAGATTCTTATAAGGAAAGCAAAAGATAAATCAAAAGATCATTGATAATATAATCCATGATCTTTTGTTTTATTTCTTGTTTAATAAAATAAATGAAATTAACAAGAAATCAAAATGTTAAGAGGGCTGTCATAATATCTGAAAGGAATTAGTAACATGGTCTCAAAATGTCATCTTTAACACACGCTTTAGAGCAAAACACACAGATATTAATGTGTCTGCGGTAGAGTCATCTTTCCAACGTTTACCTGTAGAGCTTTCTATTGATTTTTGTATTGGTTATTGTATTGTTAAGCTTTAGATAAACATTTATTACTAAATGCGGCGTACTCAACATTCATCAATGGGACTCGCCAATTCGATTCGATCCATCCATTATACCAGCGAACACACCTCACGCCGCTAATCGGACACTATTTATTCATCGATTTGTACTCAGTGGCCGATCTCGCTGCCGTCCCATCGATTGCGCCCGACGATTAATCCTCGCTTCTCATTTGCATATCGTTTTAATTTCGAAGCCATCCGGCGCCCACTGAGCCTTCGCCCCCGACCTCGAATAACGCTTGTCAGCTTTGATATGTTGAAATCGATTACGTCGATTCTCTCGTTTCGCGCTCGGCTCGATAAAAATCTCTCGGGCTCAGGTGGGTCGGCCGTGTTTGACGTACGGGAATAACATGTTCGCGCCAAAGTGTGCGCTCATTGTTCACGCACTGTCGATAAGTCTATTCGATTGAAATATCCATGTAATTATGATTACAGCAGATAAGACGTCCTGCAAGCTTTCCCTTAATCGTTTGTGATTTAGTTTTCGGAACTGACACATACGAGTCCCATGCAAGTTTAGATCGTTTGAATTCAACAACATTTTCTGTTTTCTGGGGCACGGTGTATTCTTTTCTCGTGTCATACACATAAATATGATTGTTTAAGTATTCAAAGAGTGTGCCGGGTGAAGTCTGGCGCGAATGTATACGGAATTAGCCGTGTTCCGCGCCTGGTGCTCGTAACGCGTTCGTAGGATGCAGATGCTCTTGTGCATGAATTAGCGGTATAAATGTGGAATTCGGTCAGTGCCCTCGCCACGAGCAGATCTCCTAATCTCGAATTCGCCGTCTTGTTGTTTCGTAACACCGCAAAACGCGCGATTTCGCTTTCAGTGCGCGGGATTTCTTCCTCGGATTCCGCCGTCGATACCTTTATTCTATTCCAAAGCACGGCGCTGGTTTGGAAAAAAAAGTGCCGCCACTATAAGAGTTATCGACACGGGTCGTAAATTCTCGGTGTTTTTTAGATGTTGACAATCTTGGGCCCGCCTCTCCGATGGACCGGTGACTCACGCGCGATCATAACGTATTCCGCGCGCTCTTACGAGGCTCGTGCGTCTATTCTAGACGTCGCTCGGTAATCGCTCGTTAGTCGTCTCGCACCTCGGTTTATTAACTTATCAATACTATTGTTTTGATAAACGCCCGAGACGCAATTTCTGTTGACTCATCGTATTGTGCGGCTAATGTGGCTACATAATTGTCCGCCTGTAAGCCGATTGGTCTTGTGCAAGCCTGACGTGTTTCAACAATGAGCCTAATTTGACTAATAGGTGCGTTGTAATCGTCACCGCGTGTGGTTTAAGGATTAACTACAACATCATCGGCACCACTCTCTTCGCCGCTCCTTACATCAGTTAATGAACGTTGTTCTAAAGCTATTGTTCTAGTTTTTGTTTCTTTTATAGTTTTCTTATCTTGATTGTAGATTGTATGGGCATTAATATCGGCTTTCAGACTTGTCGTAATTTATGCGCTATCGCCGTTATTATGTCTCTAAGGTGAAATAAAAAATGATATATCACAGCATTATTAACTTTAAGTTCGACTACTTTCGAAAGTTTTAGATGGGGAAGTATTTTATGTAGATGTATCTAATCGACTTATATATTTGATTTCAAAGTACATTAAATATTTGCTAAACGGTCCTAGACAAAATCATCGTTTCTTTCTCGTTGGCACATTAATTCGTAAGTGATACCCTTGGAATTAACGGATGAACGTTTTCTAAATTCTGTATAATATTTTAAGATTAATTACACGGTTGAGTCGCTGCCCTAAAAACCAAAGTATCATGGCGTAGAGCGTCGCGCTCAGCGAAATCATTAATTTATTATTTCTTGCCTGAACGCACCGTCGGCTCGATTTTTTTTTAATTATTTAATGTTTGCGAAATTCACATTAAATGATCGACCCGGCCCTGTAATTAGCGTCGCACCGGCCGACCACCCCGGCGAAAGATGTATGGACCCACCGTAAATCCTCCATAAGGGTAATAATCGAAAAACCGCCTTTACTGTGTCACCGATTGCGGTACCAATGAAGAGATTCGAAGGCACACGGCCGAGCTTGGTGAAAATTTCCATGAGTAAAACCGTGCAACCGATTCGCGCCGTGTCATTTGTGTAATGGACCCATATTGATTGTCTCGAGTTCCGACAATCGCAGAAATGTCTTCATCATCCCACCGCAAGTACTAATAATTGAACAATCGTATTACTGAATATTACAGGTCGTACGTGTACCGTTGTATATCAACCTTATAAGGGCTGCATGCAATTTCATCCTTCGAGGCGACAATTATTTTCGTCATAACACTTTCTACGTGATAGCAAGTACAATTCGTTTCCATTTCGGGCTTCGAATTTATTTCCGCATGAATGAAACTGTTAATCTATTAATTACCGATTTGCGTTTGTTTATTTAAAGTGAATGATTATCATAAAATGGTTCGTAGCTAGACCGTGGACGTGGGAGAATTCTTACCGCGAAATGTTACATTGCGTTCGCAGGACTGCGAAACTCGCGCTGGTCTTAAATCTAGTACTACATTCTTAACTAAGTTTCTACCGGCCACGTTAATAGCCTGCATCGTGAATGTTAAGAAGCTCGTCGGACAAACATTCTCTAGTGCAAATGTAGGTCGCGATTGATTTAGAGGAAGCTGGAAGCGTTATAATGGATTGATGGGAGAGTTCCGCTCGTGGTGCGCCAGGGCGCGGTCGCTCGGCGGGTATTATTTTAGGAGTTGTACGTCCACTCCTTGTACTATTACGGCAGACCTGAGCCCGCGCCGTACTGTTGCATAATTCAGACACGAGCTCCGCCGTTTGCATTCCGATACTTGATACGTGCTTTCACATGTATTTATGGACGAGATTTTGTGTCTCCGTAATGTTTGCCGAATAAATAAATTGTGTAGGCATAAATACAATGGGCGAGTCGGCGTCTTCGCTCGTTACGTCGGCGAATGTAAAGTCCGAGTTCGCTTCTTGGGTCGCCCGCTTGTCAACCGTTGAGATATTTCGCGGGGAGTTGATGGGACCGCTTATATCGTTGTTTAGGGCCTTCGTTACACCCGCGGTTTATGTCGCCGCTTACAAATTGGCGTGCGGACTTGCCGGGTATCGCGTTCGCAAATTTCCTACAACGAATTATGTTTACATTGTATTTATGTGTGCCGTTCGACACGTCAGCGTCGATTATCAATGTTGTTACCGAGGGCGACAAACTGATCGCAAGCAGTGACGAATATGTAGTCCGATACGGCGTGCCACACTACAGGAAAACCAGTCGTTCTGCAAGTGTCAGTATATGACACTCGGGTACATAAAGATTATCGTGTTACATCTTCACCTAATCTAAACGTTGCGATCTGAAAACAACTTGTTACATTTTTTCAAGCGGCAACAAACTTTTGACTTATAGCTTAGATTTAAAAACGTAAAATTAATTCTATTATTAAAACACTGCACCCACCACCTACGCATCACTATACGGAATGCTAACTAGTTATCGCAGAGAATGGAAAGCAAAACACAACGATGAGATATTGTCTGAGCGAAACACGTGTACGTCATGCGTAAGCGTGCTGGAAAGAAAGCGTCCGTCTCACGGTGACATCCTAGAATCGAGTGCCAACTAATCCGAAATCCTAACATCATTATCTCCAACTTGTATCAGGCACGATTCCGCTCACATCTCGGTTACCGCAATTCTAATGATTTACTGCGGAGGTCCTCCTTTGTATGCGCTGGACATGCCGAGTTTTGTATGCAAGGTGCGACTCCGCTATCCCGTGCCCATCGTATCCAGAAACTTCCGCGACGGACCGTCCTGATTGCTCTAATTGAAATTTATTCGCCGCTGCACTCGAACGCGCCCCGTTTCCCCAATGCGCGTCGCTTAATTCCATTAGATTAATGAATAAGCGCGCATCGATTGTTTCAACCTGATTAGTTATGTATGCGTGTTTGCGTTTATGCGATCTCGTTTTCTGGATTGACGCGGGACGCGCCTCATCCATTATAGATTTAGCCGGGACCGTACCCTCCCGCTCGATGCGCCCGACGTCTCGGTCATTTCGATAATTGGACCTACGATTATGCTTCCAGTTGCGCAATCCGCAAACATCTGCGATAGATCCCCCGATTGGCATTCGACGATTGCGTCATTCGCTCTCGGATATAATCCGAGTCCAATTAAGAGCTTTGCTTGTAATTTCATCCCAGAGTGAGGAGCAACGTAAACGATCGCCGGTAAAAGATCATTATTTCTGTTAACTGCCACCACATTGCAGTTAATTGTGTATAGAATCCAATAATTCTCGAGTTGAATCGGACTCGATTCCACGACGTGCATTCGAGTAGCGGTCGGTCGCGAGTGGAAGTCTCGAGTCGATTGATTCGCTGAATCCAAGTCGGCCCACTTCCTAAAACTAGACTGGGAGACGCAGATGGTTAAAATTAGGCCCGCCGGGAATAGCGTAAACTGGGTGCGTGCCTCGTCACCGCGCGCCGACCTGCCGCATATTGTATTACACCATATCAAATCAAAATGTAGGCACTTTAGATTTGCATTCATGCAGGTTTATACCTCCTAACATTATTCTTTAATAACGTTACACCTGCAGCAAATTATTACGTTATTTCCATAATTGCATCTGCAACATAAATATAAACGATTATCATGAATGTTCATTTCGACATCATTTTTGCAAAATTTTCCGCTTCATTCGACTTTAATTACTGCGAGGGTGTTTCAAATAGAAAGCTATTAAAGTTAACTCACTACTATAAAGCCGAATATTTTGTAAAGCTAAACATTCGTAGATTTAATTTATTCTCTAGAGGAAAATTAATGTAGGTATACATATGTTTACACATTTCCGCGAATTTAGAGCGACGTTCAATCTGGAATGGAAATAGTATTTAAATTCAAAAGACAACGAATCAAATTTTTCATGTTAGACGGACGTTTCTCAAAAGCGAGATGACGGTGAATTTTTAAAGATTATTGTTCACAAACGCAAACAATGTTTTCTTCTGTCATCGAAAGAATACACAAGTTATCGGTCATCCTTTTGTATCGCCATCTCGACGCGCCGTTTCGGCGTCGCCGGTGAGCGATCTCATCTCGTGCGAACATTACAATGCGGGTTCGGCTGGCGTCGTGCGCCGGCTGGATTGCGGCCGGCCGGGATTGGACGTAGTTTGTGGAGTTAGGAGAGCCGCTATAAATTCAAACTAGGATCTCAGCTGAGGCTCGACCGTTAGCGCGTGGGAAATGATTGGGCCCGTTGTAGCCGGTGAGGCTTTGTTAGGACGATTGTCCACTGGAGTGGTGTAGATGCAACGATAGGCCGGCGTGTAGTGCCTGCGCTACGGCCGGTGACAGCTACGTGGGAAAGGCCGGGATCGCGTGCACACTTATTTGGATGATATTGTCATACTGTTGTTCGGATTTATGGGCCAATATCGTGTGCGTGCGCTGTGTAATTTGATCTTGCTGTCGTTCGTGCGCTTCTGTTCGGTGTAATTTTTCGTCGTTGAGCCCTGACCTTTTAACGTGAATTTGTTTTCTTTACTCTATTGTTTAAAGCAACCGGTTCAATCTGTTATTCTGATTTTAGAATAGAATTATAATAAGATTGATTACATTTTAGTTCGCAGCGTGTTATGTTCGGGCAAGGTCGGAAAAATATAAACAATCCGTGCTAGTATTCTCCGCGATCCTACCTCACGCAATTTCGTAATAACTACAAAGAAAAAAGTAAAAATAGACCGCGATAGTAGGACAGTAAACTGTGCATCTGAAAAAGGCATGGGAAGAGAATTCAAGTACGTTTATGGCGCTGAACACCGCACTTCACTCTATATTCAGTTTTTCCTTCCATCCGTACGGTCTTTTTACTTATTCCGAGTGCGTTCGTGTGTTGTCGAAGTATAATATGAGGGCTATTGAGTTTTGAAAACAAATGTATGTGAGCGATCCATCATACTTTTTCCATTGAACGTTCTATCGGCGAGCTTAGAGCTTACACAAACACAGCTTTCAAATGCTAATCCAACAGACGTGCCTCGAATTGGTTCCGCCGGTCCGCTTGAACTACGTGGGAAATGTCCGAAACTCAGTTGGAAATCCTAATGTACATTAATAAGCGCATGTATAGTCTGACAGATGTAAAGGCCGTGAAGCGCTTCGTCTGCATGTAAAAACATCTGATCAGCAGATACGAATGTAGATAATAAGGCGACTGTAGAAAATGTGGAATCAATGCACGACGAAGATGTCTAAACAACTAACGTTACCAGTAAGCAATCCTTTAGACGTATATTCAAATGTTAGATTGAAAATTTCAACTACAAATAAAATATGACCTATCTACTAAATTGTATTTAATTTTAACTTTCAATTTTGTACAATATTTGCTAGCTTGTCCATATTTGATCTCATGATTCATAGACGAAAGTATATGCATTAATTTAATAATCGTATCGTTCGACTTTATATTTAGCCATAATTTTTTATCACGTTTTATATTCACTTTGGTGCTAACTTAATTTGTACGCATTCTTCATTGCATCATTAATACTTTTTAATATTTCATTTCCATTTTACGTAATTTTTAATATGTTAGAAATTTTATTATCGGTGTCGTAATGTAGATCATCTATCTCGAATACATTCATAAAACCTTTAGCTACAATCTTGAATAGACTATCAGCCTAATCGAAATGGGTCATTGCATAACCAGTCGTGGTTTGTTTGTGTTTTTGAACAATTGACCTTATATGGCCACCTACAAGCGGTGATATAATCGGTCTGTATTGGCTCATAGTGGTATCGTGTGGGCGTTGTCCTTCCTAAACGCCGGCGCCGCTCGACTTTGCATAGAGAATTGAAAGATGTGTTTTGTAATCGGTTTTTTAGTTTAGATCGTTTTTGCTCCTATAGATTTTGTGTTTTTATTTGTCTTATGCTTATTATACGTTGCTGGAAGACAACTTAGTTGATTGTGATTTAATTTTAACACAGCCGGATTGATTTAACTCTGACAAATTATAAATATTAGGCAAGCAAGTGATGTAATTGTAGGGTCAGTTTAATTGAGAATTTGTTATTTAAAAAATTAGCTTTTCAACACTAGGACTGTATAAACTGCGAACGGTCGGATAGTTGTAAAGTTGGTGTTCACGCATTAGAAGGGTGGCCAAATAAAACTCAATACAATCATTTTAGAATAAGTACAATTTTATTGTTTTAATAAAAATGAAATTTAAAATCAATATTACAATTAACAATGGGGATGATACCGAGAGGCGCGAATTTAAATCGAGATTATAAAACTGGTATCTCCGAGGTTTAAATAGAAAATACGATTTACAAAGAAACCAATTCGTTTTTAAAGGATCAAATTGTACATCGGTTAAAATAATTGGCGTTAATAACATAATAACCATTTAATTAGTTAAAAACTTAAACGACTATTCTTCAGTAAATTTGAATATCACAACATTTTCCGGTTAGAAGTATCTAATCAAAGTGCTTCCCTATCTTGTTCATCGTAGGTACAATCACCTACTCGGCTTGTGTTACATATACGCACGTGCGTTCCTACTGTACTCAGATGATTTATGTATGACCGGTATACGTGTACCAACTAGATGTACCTACCTACCTACTCCAGAATTATTGTGTTCAACGCAAACCAGCTACGTGCTGTGAATGCGAATTCGTGTAATGATACATTGAGTTTCATCGCTTAAACGTCAGCATCAACCACTATCTCGTTAGTATCGAAATTACTGTCATTAACGGGTGGCACAGTTTCTATATCAATCGCTTGATCATTCCTTATGATAATTTCAACGGAAAATTGATCTGCGTTATAATTTTATTTTTAATTGATTTTTCTTTCAACCAAATTGCATGTTTGTGTTTTTGAATTGTCTTGTAGATAGTGGTGCAGTTTTAAATATTAATAGGGGGCATTTTCAACGTCATCTTTTGCTAAATTATGAGTTCAAAATGAGTTCAAAAACCCAATACATTTATTTCAGTGAATTTTAAAACCAATATATTACACAACACACTTCAGCAATGTTTAAACTGCCTTTTTCACCTCAATCGAAAGGTAATATATGCAAATACATTAATTGAGGACTTGATAGTAAATACTACGGCGTAGGAAGCGCACGGATTCCTAACATAACTGACGGGAGATCAGCAACTCGTAAGCCGGCGGTGTACGTTACAGATGCTGGGTCCAGGGATTGTGAATTCTGAGGATAATCTAGAATCTGGAATCTTATAGCCGATAAGAAAATTATAATAGGTTATGGATACAATTGACAATAGTCCTTTAAACGGACAGAGTATTAGTGGTATGGAGATATTTGCAAAAAAAATAAATAACACAAAAGCGCAAATATTATTTGCATTTTCAGTAACTATTTTGAAGGATGTGCATAATGTAGACTCGAATGGCCACATGTGCCGTAGTTTGAGATGATATAGAACTTTACGATTATTACTATAAAGATATTTGAATACTTTTGATGATAAAATAATTTATTACTTGTATTGAAGGCTCTATACTAACCTTTTAAACAAGTGTGAATATTCGAAACCGCTAAAACTATAACTTTACCATTTTGTAACCTATAATATTTATAATCCTGCAAAATTTTATGAGTTGGAAACACTAATCGTACGTTACGACGGTATGTGGTGCAAGTGATGAGACCAGTGCCCCTCTTAATTGGCAACCCTGTTATTTATGTTAATAAACCTGCCCTATCTCACAATTTATATCTTCATACGATTTGCCTTTCTATCACCGTTCTCAGGCGTATATCAATATCAGCTTTAAATTTGTGTTAATTTCATAGACCTATATGAAACACAGAAATGATTACTTATGTATATGAAATACAGAAAAGTCGAACCACGTCAAGATTCTTAAACAGATTTAGGGTGGATGTAATGGACGAAGTTTATATGCATCATAAGCAGTTTTTACAAGGCCTTTATTTTATAAGAAAACTTTTTATTGTTCTTGTAAGCGGAACTGTTGTAACCAATGTACATTTTGCTCGATGATGCTAGATGCTCGATGTTACACATCGAGCATCTATACTCTTATAATCTTTAATTAGATTGCTAAGTCCAACATTGAATTTAAAAAGGTAAATTATTTCGAACGCATTACCTTAGCAATATTTATCAACTTGAATACGGGATAATACGTTAAGAATGACACATAATTAATTTATAATGTATTCCAGTTTTGTTATTTGCCGTTCATATTCTGTGACGGTTATTATTTAGGTTATCCTCATCAAATTGGGGAAACCTAAACGATATATAGTTTTGGTTATAATTTTATGTGTCTACAATTTATTTATTCACAGCTAAATATATAAATATCAAATTCCCAAAGAAGTCATTAATTTCACTTTTAATACTTTTACGAATTAATAAAAAGTAAAATACGTTATATACCTACAGTACTTGTTTTAAAAAAATCTCAATCTTAATGCGGCCGTACAACCGCCACACAGTAGTCCTGATGGTGTACTTCTGTGGTGTAGTAAATTGTGTAATAATGCAAACTTATATGAGGCGTTGCAACTCATTACTCAGGAGTAGCAATGTATCTGGTATCGCATTAAAATCTTAAAATAATATTCAGCTTAGTCATAGATGTCCACAGGCTGCAATGACTGTGTAACATTAGAATTCAAATATTATATATACAATATATAATGCTATGCTATCAGCAAGGTTAATCGTAAAAAATTGGCAAATAATTCTTGATTTAAGATTTGTTGAAATGATTCAATAATGCTCTGAAACAGCTTAAAATAAAATATCTTAAATAGTCGAAAAAACTCGAAAATAAATAAAGATATTTTACCCATTATCTTATCACATGCACCCTACATACGCTAAGTCGTAGATAAATCGATGAATCCTGTTACCATCGCCGCGGGTCGGAGGTATTTAACACAAAGGATACGGGGTTCTGCAGGGGATAACATTAGGTCAGCTTTTATTGCTCATTTGTATTAAAATTTTCTTGTTTCTTGGGCTATTACTATAGTTTTAGTTAATGTAAATACTTTCCATGGAAAACTTTATTTATTTTAAGTATTACGTATCTCATTATGATAAACGTAAGTTCTTCGAATATTGCCGTTTAATATGATTACGATAATAAAGTAAACGAAATTTTAAATGTGTCTTCATTGTACTGTACTGATTTTGAGGCAATTCGCCACGGAACCAGCGTTTATAGCAATTTTTTAAAGTCTGCCTCGAGACGTGACTTGAATATCGAAATTTTGGAACGGGCGCATAAATGGAATAATGACCATATTTTTCTCAATGGACCCACATGTGTACCAATGTAGCAATGTCCACTTGTAAGAGAATTCCAATCCCCTGTTGCGTCACTGAATCGAAAGTGGTCATAAACTAAAGAGCCTTGGCAGTGTTGTATCGTGTTTTCTTGATCTGTGACATTGCGAATAGACTCCGCTCCATCCCACTTATGCTAACGCATGTTTGTTTGCGTTAGACAAAGATGCAAGGCACCCAATCTCAAGCTCTCACTTCCGTCCGCCTACGGCAGCGCGGGCGCCGCCCACGCGATTAACATATAAAAATTGCAAGCCGGTGGTCTTCATGTCGATATTGTTCACTGATTTGGCTTAAAGAGACTTTATTTTTAATAAATTGAGGTACGAATTGAAACTTGATACTTGGGTAACACGTGTCCATTGAACAAGCCACTAACAATGGCATAGAACACAGTGGACATGACAAATGAATCGAACTTAGGGAATTTATCAAGATCTGACTTAACTGGTGACGTAATGTTACTCTATTACCTTTCCGTGATATTGTTTCGGTTCGAAAATTCTAATTTATGATATCTGTGAAGAGGTAATTTATTATTGCCGTTATAACTGTAGTTACAAAGTGATTTAATTGGTGCCAGTAATATTAACAAAAACAAATGAAAATCGAATTACTTTAATCATAAGGTTTCGCCTTATGATTAAAGTTAATTCGATTTTCATTTTCAAAATTACTTTATAGAACATCAACATTTATGAAACCGCATCACAACAACAGTTAACATTGTCGCAAGAATGACATCAACACGTAGGTGGCGATATAAAACGCTCGCAAACTCCGCAGAATCTTTCGAAATGGCGATTTTCCTTAAATTATGACTTAATTCTGGACATCTCTCCGCTGTTCTGTTATTGTGGTTTTCGTTTAACGGTACCAATTGGCACTTTAACGTTACGGACCCGCAGAAATACCGCCCGGTTAATAATAACCTATGTGAAGCTGATCTGATAAGTTATTGTAGCTTTCGAAAGTGATATTTTAAGGTTTTCTTTTTACATTGTATTGCAATGTATTTTTATATTTAAAGCTTTGGTACCGCCAGTCTGCGTTTGTATTCATAGTATGTTAGTTATAGTAGTAGAATATTAGTTTATTTGACCAAGTTCAGCTCCAGTTCAATCTAGTTTGTAATAAACTTGTTATATTTTCTAAAAGGACATACCGTATACGATCTGACTCAAATCCTCATAAATTTAAAGACGGAGCAGAATGTTATTATCATAAAATCGTCATAAATAGTTGACATCGGGAAGGAACAATACACAGTAGCCAACAGACCCTCAGGAAACAAACGAACAAACAAATATCGCATGAAGGAACGTGACTCGATTTACCAAATCAAACGAGAAGCGAGGCTTACTGCAGAGGACTTGTTTCACTGCGGATCAGTAAACGATGGTCAATACTAATGGAATAAACTTATTGTGGAAGGATTTGTGAATATTTGTTGATGTCTTCCATATCTAAACTGTTTAGTTCATTAATTTTGGGACACCCTTCACAGACGCGGGCAAAAGTTTCTAAAGAAAATCATGTTTTTTATTTGAGGGATAAATGCCTATAAGATTTATTTTGTTTACATTTTGTCACTGACTTCGCTTTTTATTACTTAGCCGCGGTAAAACAAGTCTCCTAGCACGGTAAAACAATTTACGTTCGCTATGTAAATTTTTGTTTATAATTTCGCGTTATTATTTTATTAACTTTAAGGTTTTACTCTAATGCATTTTACTCGATTAATTCTCAGGCCATTAAACAAGTGCCATCGTCTGTCGTAGTTTGTAAGTACAACGTGGTTGATATTCCAAGACATCGAATAGATTATAGGTTCTGCTGCATCTTTATCATCCCCATCCTTCCTTTCATTCCCAACACCATTGTATACAATATCTTTATCGTTGATAAGTTGTTTTGGTGCTAAAATATTGGGTGCTGCTGCAACGGTTTCTCCATCTCTTATTAGGTGATCTCTATTTACATTAAAATTGTTCTGAGCTATATATTTAATGGTAAATATTAATATATTTTTATACTGTAGTTAATTGTTAGTCGGCGGGTTTTATTTGGCGTTATCGCCAGTGTCATTATTGATACCTGTATCGAAAGTAACGTAACATTCCCAGTTTGCGCTTTAGTGTCCATATAACAGTGTTTGTGATCCATCCAACGTGTAACGACTATATTAGTTAAGGCATGATGTGTGTTTACTGAATCCACTTTTAAACTGTTGAAATTTTCACTAACGCTTTGTTAATCGATAGGAAAGTGTTGGTGCTAGCCATTGATGCTATCGATAGGCTTCTAATAATTTAATTTGTATATTCAAAGTTTACGTCGCCACTTTAAGTTCACAGTTAACAATTAAAATAGATGACGTAACGTATTTTTTTGGCAATTGTACACAATCGATTAATAAAGCGTTAGTTGCTGGTTCAATCATACTGGTATCAACATTTTTTTTAGAAAATTTTGATATGCACTATTTGCAAGGATCTAGTATGACCGGACCTAGTGATTTTGATGTTGAGACATAATAATTAATTAATAATCTAGTTTTTAAGTAATGAATGATGTATCCTAACATTTCGGCGTGAACGATAAGACTGTAGAACAGTGTCTTTATAGTGCCTTAAAAATCAGAGTGAGCTGAAATTAGTACCTTAGTACTTAAAATTAATGAACTGTCCGATCACAGTATTATTTTACGGATTGTCCGAATATTTTGACGGTATCTCGGTATTTGGTGAAGTTAAGTGGAATTAAGATCTGGGCAATTTGAATCTTTATTTATGTTAATTGGTCAATTGAGATTCTCTTTACTGTACTTAAGTTAACCAATCGCTAGTCTGCTGTGTCGATATTCAAATGTAAGTACTTACTTCAAACTTAAGTACAAAAATGAATATAAAAGTATAGTATTACTTTCTTAAGGAGCGATATTTTGTACTTAAGTTTGACGTAAGTTTTTGGAACTTTGAATGTATCATTGCAAGTGGATTTGAATAAAAAGTTACTTCAAGATATATTGACTGCGAAAATAAGAAACGAAGTACTTACATTAATTAATGTCCGGTATTGGATATCAAGTTTACGATGTGCGTTTTTTTATTATTTTTTTCACTTCAACGAAATTTATTGCACAAATTAAGATAATTATAAGGTTCTTGCACGTCGTTTATTTGACATCTGTATTCGAGGCGTTCAAACATAAATAATTCTCAGTTATTTGTACATGTATTTAGAGAAAAGAAGTGACATAATATTTTTATTTATGTACGATAATCATTGAATGTTAAAATTGAGTTTTATTAAAGCTAACGTGAAAGTACTTAGGTGCTTAAGTTCGCTTTTTATGCGAAGCGATTCGCGCTACGAATATCGCGTTAGTTCGAACAAAGCTCACGAATATTTGCATATTTGCAACATTGACAAAGGTGGTCATATTACCATTAACCCCAAGGCCGTGCATCATTGGCACACGTACCACCAATAAAACTCGAAAACATATATTTAAATACAAAATTAAGTTTTTCGACGGGCTTTCATTGCGTTGCGGCGATTACTCATGGACCGTTGATAAATGTTCGACGTGCAATAATTCAATTCTTGTTTAAAAGGTTGTTCGTGTACACACGTAGTTACTTTGAGTAGCTCTCATCTCGTATCAAATTTATACACGTCGTAAAAAAACTTTTAGTGCCCAAGTATTCGTATGTACGCTGTTTGTTATACACCAAAATATGTGACCAATATTTATGAACACCTATATAATGTCAAGCTCATTGTTGAAGACAATACGTACTATCCATACTTAGACTTTGTCTGTACTTATTGAAAATTAAGATGATCAGCATGACGCGGGCACTTTCGCCATTATATCGGAAACGTATAGTGCGATAACACGGATTATGCGTAAGCCGCTTAACGCGATACAAATTTATTTGTTGTGACAATTATGTCGGCTCAGCTCAACATTAAGCTTGGATTACATCGGCGTTCATTTTATGGACGATATATTTGCAATCGAATCGCAGTTTGCTATAAATCCGTTTATTGTTATAACTTGTTTCAGTAGAATGCAATTGACATGCCTGCTTTTATGTTTTCCTCACATGTTATAGAGGATGAGGGAGTATATAGAAACGTTATTATGAATTACATACTCTGTTGAAATGAGTTATACCGACTTTAGTTTCTCATTAGCGCTTATCGTACAGTTGTTGTGGATTTATAAATGCTATGCGGTTGTGAGTGATCAACTTTTGTCAACTATTATCTTCGTCCATAATAAAACTAAGTTACAAAGATATTATACATGTCTAGATTCCGTAAGAAATAAAGCATAAAAAACCAATCCATTTTTAAATTCGTGTTTAAGTGCAGCGACACTCTAAATTAAGTGGGAAATGCGGCGATTTAGCTTTTATTTCGGTATTTTTGCCGAAGCCCCATCTAGACATGTATACAATCTTTGATCCATAATAAAACTAAGTTTCAAGTCGCTTCGTCGGGGACTCTGTTAAATTTATATTCCGGGGGCGACTGGTTGATACAATGTGATAGAAATAATACCTAAAGACGCTAGATCATTGTTACTGTAAAATACATTTTTTTTTTGTAAATATGTACAATATAATAACGAAATAGGCAAGAGTAATTTTAATACTAGATGCAATGTTGTACAAGTTTTTTCTATTTAAATATTTTTTTTTTTGAAAGATTTAATCTACTCTATTTTTAATAATGACTTATTATATCGTTTCGAATAATTTATATTATGCGTTTGTACAATGTCGTAGACGAAAACGGAGGAGACATTAAAAAAATTATAAAAAATAAAATGTTCAAAAATTTTCACCAGTTTTATATTGTGTTTAGTTTGTAAGCAACCTACCTTTTATCCATCCACTATCGGAATTTCCCCGGAATATGTTCCTAGTGTAGTCCTATCTTAATTGATATTTCAAATAGTGTCATTTTCAACTCTTCTTGTATTTTTTTCATATTTTTTAAAGTAAAACGTTATCAAAACACCTATTTGAGAGTTCAACTAAGGCTGTTTACAAACAATGTGAGTAGGGGCGGCGTCCGAGGGGCCCCAGTTAAGGCACCTCATTATTCCATGGAAATTCGTCGCATGGCTTAAAGGCCTAAGGCCATGCGATCGCATTCCATAGAATTCTGGCGTGTTTTGATTTCGGACGCCGCCAACTGGACCGCGCGGTTCATCTTCCGATAACCAAACTTTCGTAATTTTATTACTTCAATTGATTGCTTTGAGGGTTTGTCCGATAGTGTTTGGCTTATCGACGCCAACCCACCGCTTTAAATTAGTCGCTTCAATGCTTCAATTATCTTTTATGTACCCCCGAGGGGTATTTTCAAAGCGGTCGGTTGATTTTTGTACATCGGTGCCACGAGGGAGCCAGTAATTAACTATTGAAATGCATTAAGGTGCCGTAATTGTTCAACGATCGCCTTACTATGGCTAGGCAATCTTTTGGCACCGATTACTTCGACCTTAGACTAAGATTGGCCAATCTTTTCGTGAACCGAACAATTACAATTTTGAAAGAACAGTGAAAGGAATAAAGAAGAAAGAAGACGGAGTTTTTAAAGGTAAGTGGTGTTTTGTTATCATTGTTTTGAGTTAACGACTAACCAACGCTCCGTGGAAACAGTACAATTTCAATATATGTATTCCCTACTATATAAAAAGAAATAGAATATTTGCAGCAAGTTAAAAAAAATGCCTTAAGTTAACTAGTTTTTACCAGTAAATTTAGTCCAAAATTGCAATTGATCGTTCTTATTTCATTCTAAAATACTTGTTTAATGTCTTTGACTAATTTAATGTAAAATACATTACAAGTGATAACAAGAAATACATTACCACATGTAAAAAACATTAGTAGTTACTTTGTTATCTTAGAAAATATTCACTGCTATTTTTGTCCCAATATTGGTTGCGCTAATGGTTTATTCGTACTTGTTTTCACGGAACACATATATGATATGTTTTGCTCATTGATATACCATTAGTAAAAGCGTAGCTACGTTATACACGTTTGAAAAATGGCACATAGAATACATGCTAATTGTCGCATCTGTACGGTCGGGATTGGTAGTTTCTACGTTTGTGTGTCTCCGTATACCAAGTATATCTCGCAGAGAGTGCTGTCCTACTTGCATTTCATAACAATTTGTCAGTGTGTTAGTTGTTGTAAAGTACGCGATGAGTGCCACCAAAAAACGCTAATTGTTTCATTAGTAACCTATCTACGTTTCTTTACTAGTATATCAATGGTTTTGCTGTTGTTTTCTCGATGTGCTTTTTCAGATAACATGTACAGGTATCAATAGGATGAAACAAATATTCACTCTCCATTTAGTAAGAGCATATTTATTTTTTATACTCTCCCCGAGCACAACATAAAGTAAGACTCGCAAATTTTGTGTCATATAAATTTCATAATACAATATTGGTAACTTAAAAACAGATATGAAGGACCCTTGAGGCAATTATCTTAACGATAAGGTAGTTTCTTTAGTCTCAGCGAGCAAGCGATAAGCGATAGTTATTAAATGTAATAATTATTTTAGTGCCTACTATAGACTATGTACGTATAGTGAATAACACTATTTATATAACTATATCATTTATCTGTTCTATAAAAATGATTTATATAAATTTATTAATTTTTCATATAAGTTTTACTTTAGTATAATAGTATTTAGTATCAGTATTTTTTTTCGTTTGATTAAGTTAGTTCATTCGAGATGAAACTAGAAATTATTGTTTACACCCGAATACTCGTAATGCAGGCTCGCGAGACGCTCTCACCATCCAGTTCAAGTGTAGGTTAATGTTAATACAACTTTGTTATTCATTACAATAGTTATCTATTAATGTCTATCACTAATGGGCATTATAAATTGGTAAAATTACCCTATTTTCGCCTAAATTAAGTCCAGCGGTATTATTAATCCAAATGTATCTTCATAGCACGACAATGAGTTTTACCTATATCACCTAAGCAAATTATTATAGAAAAGCATATTTTAGCTTCGATTTATCTTCTTTTGAACGCTGCTCGTTACTCGCGCGCCGTGAAGCAAAGGCTACATGTTTCGCGATACGTACAATGTGAAATATGAATATGTTTTGTTTTATTCGGAAGATTCAGTAGTATTTTTTAATGAGCATTTAGGCTCGTAAATACGAAAATAATGTATAAATTAAATATTAATCATTAACATAAATACATTATGCATATTACGAAAATAATACCTTAACGACCCTGTAATTACGGTAATAGCATTAAGCTCCTACGATATATATTAAAATACTTTTTGAATTAAGGAATAAATGTTATTGTAGATACAACATCTATATAAAGAAAGTTCGTTCTAATTCATTTAAAAAATATCAACACAGGTATTTTCTGACGCTAAACCCATTCTTATGGGTAAGCTATATTCT